>VKKT01009800.1:24850-34941 GCA_008038995.1 Haliotis laevigata | reverse complement strand
TTTCAATGGTTCGATAATATAGCTGTCACATCGGGTTCGTTAGCGTGTCCGACCACCGCATTATGTACTGAGATCATTAGAACACAGGGCGAAGCTTAAGTACACGACTGAGTACCTACTATTTAAAGGGCTGCACTTTTAACGTCGTGTTTGCATCCGGCGTTTCGGCGGTTCTTTGTTTAGTTTCTATACGTCAACAACGGTTGACTGCTCTGTGTCAAGTTTTCTTGTGACTTTACTTCGGCATCTTCTCAGCCCGTAAAGATAGAAATAGAACTACCACATGCCATTGCCTTGTCAGAGGAGACTTGACACCGCTTGAAGTAGCATGTCGGAGTGACAGATTTAAAGCATGGCATTCTCATCATGGCGATGGGCGCGTGACAACGGCATAATGATGTACACCGTAACAACGCTTTAATGAAAGAAGTTGTTACCATACGTTATGTCCAATATGTGATCCTTCAACTTCCAGGCGCTTTCGGCATCACTGCTGTGAAGAAATATTGCAACACCTTATATACTTCTTGTCAGGTCCATTTTTCTCATCAAAATGTGAATGAACAAGTGTTTACCACTGATATGGCAATGTCCCCCGCCACTAAAGAATGGAATATCTATATTTACTACTTTTTATTTTTTGGTCACATACAAGGTGCCTGAAATGACTGGTGTCTGCATAATTACCAAATGTAAACATTGGGTGCAATGAAGATACGGTCAAGGTCACCCAAATATAGGTGTCTGCGTAATCCTCCAATGTAAGCTGTCACCAAATTTGAAGACATTGGGTACAGCAGTCCATTAGATGTCGCGTTAACAAGAGTTTGAAAAGAGTTCTAAGGGTCATGGTGACCTTAAAGATAAGGTCAAGGTCACCCCAATCGACTGGTGTCTGCGTAATCCCCCAATGTAGGCTGTCACCAAATGTGAAGATACTGGATACAACAATGCATGAGATATCGCGTTAACAAAAGTTTGAAAAGTGGTCGAAGTGTCGTCGTGACCTTGACAATGAGGTCAAGGTCACCCGAATGCACTGGTGTCTGCGTAATCTCCCAATGTAGGCTGTCACCAAATTTGAAGACATTAGGTACAACAGTTCATGAGATATCGCGTTAACAAGAATCAGGAGGTACGGACGGACGGACGGACGGACGGACGCCGCTGAATACATAGTCCCCCGTTCCGTGTTGCGGCGGGGGACAACAAGAAGTCTCTTTCAATAAAATGTATAACAGCACACCTTTTACTTTTTTGGACGTGTCTTGAGCTTAAGAAGGATGGCTAACGTCATAACAACAGACAGGTTCATATAAACGTTTTGCATTGTTCTAAATTTAATAAGAACCGACAATGAGACGAAATGGAATAGAAACCACTGCTAGAGGGTGTGTAACAGATGGAATCAGATTTCATAAAGAAACTGGTAAGAATGAAGTCTGAAAATTATCGAGCCTGGACCAGACAGTCCAGTGATCAACAGCATGATCATTGACCTGCGCGCAATTGGGAACCGACGGCATGTGTCAACCAAGTCAGCGAGCCTGACCACCCAATCCCGTCCTCTTACAAGTCGTGGTTTTAGCCAGATCATCTTTCAAACGTATAGTGCTGGTAAATACTTTGTCTGCCTAGACTCATCATATTGACACTGGAATGTTGGGCATATGACTTCGCTATTGTTGACAATAACAAACCTCGTCAGTTAATCAAATACCTGGGTTTGATTTTCAACATGGGTGCTATGCATGACGTCTTTTTCTGGTGCCCCCCGCCGTGATATGGCTGGAATACTGCACACTCACTCACTCACTCATATTCAAATGCAGACACATATATCAAGTGCAGCCTCATACCAATTGGGTCACAACTTCCATTTCATTATGAATATTGTCCCAGCATATGCTAAAAGTGATCCAAGAGAGGAAAAGAACCCGCTGAATGTCCTTTGCATTGTGTTGGGTCAGTGCACGATGTTGTTACTGGGCGAATGCATGGAACGAGATGGAGGAAACAATTGGAGTAAATCAGTTTTGTCTTAGCCAGCTATCGTCCGAAGTCTCTCTGCCCCACATGAAGATATACCGTTTGTAGCTCTTCCCACAGTCAGCCTCCAATAACATCGATGTGATATGTCAGCACATTACATTACATCTTGCATCAAGAGGGAGTGAGTTTAGGTTTACGCCGCTTTTAGCAATATTCCAGCAATATCACCGCGGTTGCATCAGGAAACTGTAATATAAGTAAAATATGATGCTATAATAACGTCGTTTTAGATATCTGATAAAGAAAGCTAGCAAAACCAAGCATTAGTACCAGCGACGAATCGTACACATATTTCTTGATCCATGGGGCATATATTATAAGTTGTTCACTTGTCTCGAGGGGGACGTGGACTGATGTACCCTCGATGTTTGTTTATGTTCCCTGAGCCCTCGAAACATCGAGGTTACATCAACCCATGGGCCCCGAGGGACCATTGAACAACGTATTTATCTTACCGGACACTTCAATGGTAAGTCTGAACTGTTTGAAGCACTCGCATCGGATCATAGTGTGGAGTACCAGACGACAAAACCACAAGAAAAACAGATTTAGAGTTATCTCCCTTCCATCGATTTGCATTCGCAAAACATTCCGTACATCATACGTGATGCAATGTTATTCGAGATAAAGACTTACTACCACGAGTACCAAATGAGTTCGGCATTCTCAGCGGGGTTCATGGAAAATGTTACTCGCTTGTAAGCGTGGTACATTGAAAATAATAGAAGAGCGCTCAGCCAATCAGAAAACGACATTTATGTGTGAGGCAAGATAATAMAAAATGTAGTGGCCATGGCCTGGARGCAATTCGTCGAAAATGAAAGCAAAATTAATGCAATCTGAAACACTTTGTAAAATGTTGAATTTCCTTATTTATCTACGTAAAATAAGAGAGTAAGACATTCAGGGAGGATGTTTGGATTGATGCATAATATTATATATTATAGATATATGGGTGTTTGTGCCTACACATTCGGCACACTGCAGTGTTACAAGGCACCATGAGGAGTAAGACGTATAGATGGTGTTCATCAGCTGCCTGTCTGGAAAGATGAGTATGAATTTCAACGCCATGCGTCACTGCTTCCTGAAGTTTAATTAATATATAGGAGGCAGCTGGTACGTTACCCTGTATGGCGTTAACGTTTACATAAGTATATGTTGTTTGTGTACACTGATTCACTTCTCCTCATGGCAGGATGGAAAACGTTATAAATCAGAACCTGTTCTGAATTACAAGATGGACGAGGCTGAAGAACATTTACCTCCATCAGAGGGAAACGGAGTGCTTAATTGGCCTAAACACTCCACTGCATCTTCTAAGGTATCACATGAAAACTCACCCTTGCTGGACTCCCTAGGAAACATCCAGTGCTACAAGCGACGGTGGTATGTCTTGGTGGTGTTCTCCTACGCTGCGCTTCTTCAGACAGCCACGTGGAACACATTCGGACCTATTGCTCAGTCAGTTAAGGCCGTGTTCGGGTGGTCGGATGCCAATATAGGCATGTTGAACAACTGGGGGAATATTGTGTACGTTGTGTCTATGTTTCCAGTCGCCTGGTTGATGGATGTCAAAGGTAGGGGTATTTTCTTTGTCCGCCTTCATGAAATTAAAAGTTTCAGTAGGAGTGAGTGAGTTTGGTTTTACGCCGCTTTTAGCACAATTCCAGCAATATCACGGCGGGGGACACCAGAAATAGGCTTCACACATTGTACCCATGTGCGGAATCGAACCTACCGCCCAATTTCAGTAGGAACGCAGTACTTTAGTACTTTCAGTGGTTCATACTGACACTTTTAATTTCATGTGTCTCATATCTGTGTCGACTGGTATGCAGAGCCTATGCCAATGGTTCATATTCAATATGACACACACAGTCTCACTCTCTCTCTCTCTCTCACACACACACACACATTCACTCAACGACACAGACACAGGCAGACAGACATATACACACTCTCACACACAAAGACACCTCGTCTGGAGGATGACAGCTCTTTATTGAATGCAGTAATTGCTATTTGTTGCTCTTGTATTGGCCATTAAACTACTTGATCCAAATGTCGTTTTGGATTTGGATTTGGGAAAATGTAAGACGATGTACATCTATATATTTATCACGATAATAAACTAAATTAAAGGCCTATTTATCGTACTCTAGGACTGAGGACATCCATGTTGTTGTGCGCTGTGACGATGGTGTTGATGACGGCCATACGATGCATCACGAGTGACCCCGTATCAACGACATGGTCAGTACCAGATGGGGTGACAATAACTGTAGCACAAACATCATTGTGCCGAATGTTGGTTTGTTGACCACACGGATGTCTCGAAGTTAACGAATGGTCCATGCATAGTCACGGGCCTCCTTTCACAAATCACTAAGATGATCGTAAGTCACTAAGGTAACGTTAGTGCAATGTTTAAGAATGGGAGCTAAGGTTACCCTTAGTAAAGGTTGCTGCGTGAAAGGACCCCCTGATTTATGTGGTTTGGTTTGTTTAGTTGTTATTTAACGCCGCACTCAGCAATATTCCAGCTATAGGGCAGCGGTCTGTAAGTATTCGAGTCTGGACCAGACAATCCTGTGATCAACAGCATGAGCATCTATCTACGCAAATGGTATACGATGACATGTGCCAACCGTGTCAGCGAGCCTGACCACCCGATCCCGTTAGTGGCCTCTTACACGCATGGGTTGCTAAAGACGAATTCTAACCAGGATTTTCACGGGTTTCCTAACTTACTAGCCAGTATTAAGGTTGTAGAGAACCTCGTGTTTATTTACGTAGGTCCACACAACTATATTTGACTGTAATATGACGTGATAACCCAGTCTATAGTATATGCGGCGCCCAGTGTACCTCATACAAACCCTTTTTATGAGACACTTTTTGACAGTGCAATGTGCATGTTATATGACGTTCTAGTGGATCATAAGGAAACGGCCTTATGTTTATTCATGGTGATGCCCGAATAAGTAGTACATGTATTCTCCAGTGTGCTGAGTTAACAAATACTTAAACCAGATTCGTTTTACTTTAGCTGAAACAGGGATATGTAAAATGTTTAAAATGTCATATATATATATATATGATGAGAATACCGAGCGAACAGTAGTACATATATAAGAAGAAGTTTATCACTTTTATCTTCAGGGAGAAGTGATTACAGTTAACCGGATTATGTTATGACCTTATATATATATATATATATATATTTAGTTATGTTTGCGTTAATTAATGTTTGCCTTATACACACTCTGTAATCAAGAGTACCAAACCAACATTTTGATATGGAATTGCAAATAAACCAATTGAGAAGGTACATCACGATGTATTGTGTTTATAAATACTATGAAATGAGGAAATTTGGTCTTCCATAATCATTTTCGTTGCACAGTTTGCAGAAACCAATGTCTATTTCAATGGTAAAACAACTCACCTACGCTACGCTTTTTGGTAGGATCAATATCAAGACTTCGAAACAAATGGCCCTATCACCAGATTTCACTCTAATAATCTCAGAGGAAGTCTAGTATTTCACGCATACATTTTTCAGTTAACTTGAGATAACATTTGTTTTCATGTTTTATAATTTGTCCTGAACCTTAGAACTTATCTATGTTCAGTCTGTGCCTGTTTAATCCGAAAGCGATACTCACTAGAACCAGCAACGTATCTATCCATGGATGTTAGACTGGGCTATAAACCTCAGTACAATAATGGACTGGACGTTTCCGGTTTTAGAGTCAATCCAAAAGTTAATAGTTGTGATAGTTTCGGTAGATTTCTTTGATTCATTAGTTCGGTAACATAGATTTTTATCAAATCATCACAAACTCGTCGTTTCTGAAATTCTACGAGGTTTGTCTTGTGATCATATCGTGTGGATGCTACTGTCAGGTTGATGAACGTCGCAGCGATGATGAATGGTTTGGCTAGCACGGTACCATTCGCCGGCCCCGCCCTCGTCTCAGCCACATGGTTTCCCCCCAAACAGAGGGCCACTGCAACAGCCATGTCGGCTATCTTCAGCTTCATCGGCATATCAGTGGGCTTCATCATTGGTAAGTTACGTAAGACAAAGTGCAAAAAAAGAAGAAGAAATGTCTACAGCTTGTTCTAACAAGCTTGACCTGATGTATTGCGTGACCGTGTCACAGCTGGTTGGGTCTATTATTGTGAAGGGGTGTACCTTTGTCAGTTGGTTGTCAACATGTCCGATCAGCCGAGACCAGGTCACCGTTTGACAACTCAGTGTCGAGAAATCGTCAGCAATGTCCTAACTACTGGGACAGAAATATTGCAGTTGAACATAAAATAGAAAAAGTGATAATTGAAATGGGTGTAGAGTGTGATAAGAGTGAATCGGATTGTCAAAGTAATTGACCCCTGTACTTTTTTAAAGTTAGCAAACCAAAATAGATAGCATATAACTGTATATAAACATGAAATGATTGTTTTTTTCAGAAGTGTTGTTTTCCGGGACAGGTTCTGTAACGAATCCATGTATGCATGTTTCGCATGAACGCAACATTAATAACATTCTCTGCTCACCTATTTAATGAAGTAAACTCGTCCTGCCGTCTGTGCCATTTGACCTCCCGGGTCATGCATATGTAGAGTGCCTCAGGTCAAGCTGAACMAGCTGTAGTCACTTAGCATACGGTTATGTATATTGTGATAAAATTTCTAATGGTTGAATGTGGCAGCAAATTCATCGATTGCTCGTATGATCCGAGATGTGTTGGTTACCTTTGTTTGATTTAGAGTGGCCTCCCTTGCTTTTGTATGGTTCAGACTCAAATCTGCCTCATTGAAGGAGACACCGTTAACCTCGCGGTTTAGAGGTGGAAGGATTTGTCGAGCAACTTGTTCACAGACTTGGTTGACACATGTCATCGTATCCCATTTGCGCAGATCGATGCTCAAGCTGATGATCACTGGATTGTCTGGTTCAGACTCGATTATTTACAGACCGCCGCCATATAGCTGGAATATTGCTGAGTGCGGCGTAAAACTAAACTCACTCACTCCCGTGTTTGTAGATGAATAGTTGCCCCGCACTATAGTTGTGGCACTATAAGTTCACCGTATAACGAATACTTAGTGTCATTACTTATCATTATTCATAGACACATGCGGATGGTTTAAATCGGAATAGATGAAAGACACCCTGCTTTCATTTTTATGGTTGTGCAAATTGTTTAGTCGCCTTGTGTCTACAGGGCCGCTGTTTGTGCCGCAACCTGACAAACCATCCCTGAACATGACCGACGTGCTATCTATAAGGTAAGAAGAACACTGTCTGCCTGTTCATATAGATTAGTCATTTGTTGAATGTAAGCAGGTCCCCCCACCCCACTATACCCACACTTCTAGTGAGCCCTCATCGCTAATAAGTACTCTTCACTGCTCTATGGGGACGGGGTGGAAGAGGTTATGGACAACATCCATTCAGACATTCCGATTTCTATTTCCATACAGATCTCTAACCCCTCTATTCCTATCAACATTCGTCTCAGTGTATGTCATGTGCTTTCACGTCAGCAACCCAACTCGTCCTTTCCCAAATGTCCTCCGGTCCGCAGCCCACCCGTCCACTTGCTTAGTTACCACGTTCACCTCCTCTGTCATTATCATATTGGTGGAATGGTTGATGTCCCCTGTTGCAGTTCGCCACGTCGAATCAACTCCACTGGTTTTTCTCCGACACTTGCCGCTAACATATCCGAGGTGAGAAGCGGCATCATGAGACTCATGTATACAGGTGATCAACGTTTCCTCTGAATCAAACAGTTTATACATAGCAGTGATAGGATGCTTAATTGGCCACTTTTATTCACCTTCCCTTATCAGTATCCTTTCCGGTGATACATAAGTGTCTCCTCATTCCTTCGCTGTGGTAGCCGCGTGGTTAAAGTATTCTCTCATGGTATCACTTACTTCAATTTCCGCAGAGATCAAATTTGTAAAGCCCATTCCACGTGTCTGTCTCACGTATTGTTTAGATGTTGCTGTCACATGTCCTTACTTCAGCGAATTCAGGCCTATTTGTGAGAGATTTTAATCTTCTCATGACAATGTTATCAGTAATAGTCCTACTGTATTATTATTATTTTTTGTAACTGTGTTGTATACAGAATGTGCGGCRTGTGTGCTGCTGCTGCTCCTGGTGGTGGTGTACTTCCCCGCCAAGCCCCCGTCTCCCCCTAGTCTCACAGCGTCCATGGAGAGGACAAGCCACCTGCAAGGGATCAAAGGGCTGTTCACGTAAGACGTGATAGAGAATCGATCTTGGCAAATACACTTTCGACCCCAGTGACGCCGCTTCTATTTTTGATACATGTCATTGTATCCCAGCTGCGTAGATCGATGCTCATGCTGTTGATCACTGGATTGTCGGGTCCAGGCTGGAGTATTTACAGACCGCCACCATATAGCTGGAATATTGCTGAGTGTGGTTTTAAACAACAAACCAGCCAACCAAACAATTTTGTAGGTGATTGAATCTGTACTCAAAGAGAAGTCTTGATGAAGATTAACATAAATCTGTTTGCTCTGTGGGTCATCAGAAAGGTAGAAGTGCGCTATAAGCCATCCCTGAGAATCTGTAGAAGTGACCTGTAGGTATTGTGATGAAGATTAGTTGTTTGGGTAGGTTCGTTGTGATCCTCACCTCTGGTTCCCAACTTTGCGAAGTTAAAAACAACTTATATCTTCACTGTAATAGATCATCCCGATAATAATCAATTCCATCACGGGGAAAACAAGTGTATTCATTTTGCTTAATACTAGATATATGTTATCAACCTGTCGTGATATTCATTGTAGCTATGACAGCAAGGTAAAAAATCTGGACTGGTTAGCAAATAGTAGACAACAGTGAACGCAGCTCGATCACCTTCAGACTGTATCATTCAATTGTCTGTACTATGGTTTAAATTTTGTGTAGGCATAAAAGCTTCTGGTTGATAACACTGGCCTTTAGTGTACCAACAGGAGTCTACATGGCGTTTGGGTCAGTACTGGACGTGGTGCTGAACGGTGTCGATGTAACACAGGTAAAAAACGATAACTACATTTCATGTGTCTTCATTAACATTATTGGAATATTACTAAAAGCACCTTAACTCTCTATCCACAATCAATAAGTAGCATTTGTGGAATCTTCAACATGTATTGTCTTTCAGGACCATGCTGGTTGGATTGGCTTTTATGCCACAATGGGCGGTTGTGTAGCGGCCCTGCTCTTGTCCAGGTAGGTACAAGTGTGTCAGGATGGACTGTGAGACAGAACATGCGACAGAAGATCAATGCATTTACATTTTGTTTAATGTCTGACACATTGGTTGTTACAATTCGGTATAACATCGGGACCATGTCTCATGCCATGTTTACCACAGGCCCCCACTGCGGGTCAGAAAATCGATAAACTAGGCCCCGGTTTAGTATCCACACACCCTACTATATAATATGTAAAGGTTCATCACAGAAATACGGTGACATGATCGAAAACCGRACAACTACGCACACGTCAATGAACATATCGTATTTTAAAGGCCTCACAAGTATCAAAAGCTTTTGTCCATATCTCTGATGTGTGTAGGAGGCATATACACGTGCTTCCCGTGGGGATGCATTTGTTGTTTTTTATCAAATCGCCAAAGACCGAGTTGTTGTGCCGGAAGTATACAAAACTAGGTCGTCAGCGCAATCAAATTGGTTAATAAAATGACAACCAATGCATGTGCGAAAATGAGAGGGAAACTCAAACGTCTTTCATCCAAGATGTAAAACTTCTCTTGTTCCGCCTCTTAGGCTCAGAACTAAACCATTCATTTCTGCTGCTGGCATTCAGCTGGAAAATATATCTCCTTCCCGTCTTCTTTCTTCTCCTCCTTGGCAAATGGTGAGGTCTGAAGTTGACCTAACTCTGACAAAGTTTAAGAAATCTGTAACTAATGAATTACTATATAAACAAGAATATAATCAATTAAAAAATAAATATAATACATACAAATCCTTAA
>VKKT01009792.1:6623-17920 GCA_008038995.1 Haliotis laevigata | reverse complement strand
CGTCCTCCACAAAATTCACCCGTCTCGGACGTTGGGACGGGCTATCTTTCCTACACTGGTTATATTCACAAAACTCTCGAGCTAGACCATGTTAAGTTGTGTTTTCTTTCAAGGCAGACACAACAGTCAGTCAATATGGACTGATCGTGTAAGGTAACAGCTCAGAAGAAAGGACTTCTTTGTCATGGCAATGATAACTTCCATTCTAGGTGATGGGCCACTTTCGTCAGTTGTGACACTTTATACTAACACCTACTTCAGTTTATAGCTTGGGGTTAAGAAGTATTCTTCACATGGTGTTGTGCTTATATGTCCTCAATGTTCCCTTACTTTTTGCCATAAGTATATGGTCAGACAAGTTTGGATTTATGAAGTAAAACGTGATCTTATATCATTTATGTAGCTGAGGAAGTAGTAGTAGTAGTGGTGGTGGTAGTGGTAGTGGTAGTGGTAGCATTAGCAGTAGCAGTAGCAGAAGCAGAAGCAGAAGCAGAAGCAGAAGCAGAAGCAGAAGCAGAAGCAGAAGCAGAAGCAGAAGCAGAAGCAGAAGCAGAAGCAGAAGCAGAAGCAGTAGTAGTAGTAGTAGTAGTAGTAGTAGTAGTAGTAGTAGAAGATACCTCTACACTCCTTAGAGATCGCATGATATCTTTGAAAAAATTTAGGTCACCTGGACAGGTGAGAAACCAACTTGCAGAATAATACAACAGATCATATAACACCTTCCCTCGCAGAGTACAACATTAGATACCAAATACATGCCTCAAGCATCAAGACAAGTAGATGACACACAAACAATAAACCGGTCTGATAATAAGCTTAGTGACAAAGCATCCATCTAACTGTTTAAACTAGACAATGTGGTCAGCACAAGACTACGATAACCTGAAACCTGACCCGTATTAGATCCAAGTGACCTTTATCAATGACACATACTTATCTATTTGATAATGAGTGAGTGAGTTTGATTTAACACTGACCAGTATTTAACAGTATTTCACTATATATTACAGTATATCAGTACTTCTTAACTGGCATTTTATTCACAACAATATCTATCCAGTATCCTAACACACGAGGTGATCAGAGATCACACATACTTCCTACAAACAGGTCGAATGCGTCATGTCATGAAATATGGCTTTGTAGTCAGTTCTACTCGTTCACTGGTCCAGATACCTTGGAATCTAGATTACATTGATTATAAGTGTCCTCAGGTTAGAACTGGTTACAGTCATGTGAGTCTAATTTCAAGACCTGAGGTAGATTAAAGGTGACTACAATGGGTTTTTTTTCTGTTGATATTCAGATAATGTGTATTTGCATCTGTTTCTTAAAATCTCCCGATTCACTGACTCGGGACATATACTTTAAATCAAATGACATAGAAGTTATCAGTTCCATTACTGCTTGACCCAGCTTACCTTTCAATAGGCAATTGCTTTAAAACCACTTCAATTTAAGTTGTATTTTATGCTTTAAAGCTTGAAAGCAAGCACTGAACTGTAAGTTAAGCAATGTACTATCTGTTATGTTGAGATTATTCTCAGTAAAGATTAGATTCACCCTGAGAGTCTTCTCTTGAAAGAAAGCACTAATCACTTATATGATTGTTTTGCTTTGGTTTTCTGCTAAATATTCCAAACAAATATAAATAAACATTTCAGTACAATGATCCTTCCACTTCCACATGTAAGAAAACTTTGGGACAGTTTAGTTTTCGGATATTTCTGTCCTACAGCAACCAACAGAAGAATACTGTGTTGGATTTCACTGGAAACTAACAATAACATACAAATACATGACACTTGGAAAACAAATGTTAAAATATTAAATGGGTTATGAATATAATTACAATAAATTTAAAAAACAGTATTAAATTCTTACAATACTCTCAATACACAGTTGTCTACTCAGGTGTGCTATGAAACTATCTCTACATGACTGAGATAAGGAATAGATACTGTGTATTTCTTTTCACTACAAGTATGGCAAGAACAGCTGTATGCAAGGAAAGGTACACTTGATGTCAGGTGGTGACATTCCAACAACACTAACTCAATACTGTTTACAGCTGAGGGAAATTGAATACTTGACAATAAAAATACTGGTGGCCCTAAAATAATAACTGATGAAAAACAATTTCTAACACAAGTAGTTCCATATATTTAGAAAACTGTTTTATCATATCCCGAGAAATAAAGAATAAAATAACATAGGATGGCTTTAGAATTGCCAAAAAATTCTACATAGTCAGCATATGTACTTTATACAATTAATAAAGCAATTCAGTGATTTTGGTAGGAATGTCTATACATTTATGTGATGAGACATCAGTTTTATCCTGCCACTGAAACAGATCTACAAAGTGTGGAACCTGGACATGCCACAGGTCTGCAGTGATAATTCAGTGTACTTTAGAGACAGCCTAGTATTCAGGACATTGTCCCACATATCTATCATGCTTTAGGTTACAAACATTGAAGAACTATATAACAGGATAATAATACAAAATACTGGAAAATCAGAAAGAGTGAGTGAAGAAGTTAGTTTTATGTCGCTTTTAGCAATATTTTAGAAATATCACAGCAGGGACACCAAAAATGGGTTTCACACATTGTGCCCATGTGGGGACTCAAACCCGGGTCTTCAGTGTGATGAGTGAACACTTTAACCACTTGGCTACCCCACCGACCCCTGTAAAAGAGACCCTACTTGTCCTTTATCTAATTCAAGATTGCACATTCGCGTGTTTCATAAGGTCAACTATCTCTTTAGCTTATGGACTGATCATGAAAAATCTTGTAAATCGGTCAAACTTAAGAACATGAATGAAGTCAATTGTAGAGACGTTTTTTTTAATCATATCCAAGTTTGAATTAGATTGGTAGGTGATAAAAACAAGAATGCTATGTTTGACATCTTATAAATATTATACATCTGACATCAGAATTTCCATGAAATTTTATCATGATTTTGTCAAAGTAATCTCTGCTGTAAGGAGTACAAATGTCCCTTGCCATTCTGGTTTAATTTTTTTTAAATTTTCATTTTTAGGTTGGTGGATCTGTAAACCAATATGCGAAATTAAAGGCCTAACCTGATGTCACATATTACAAGATTATTTTCTAGACTATCACGGAACAAGAAAAAACAAGCGTCATATGTTTCTTCTGATAGTAAGCACATGATGATAAAGGCATGTCTAACATGTCTAACATGACATTCAGGGTTCAACTAAATAAAACACTACAACTAGTAATACTGAGTGGAACACCAATGATGATGATTCCTAAAATACTACAGCATAATAAAAGGAAATATAAAACATTCTTTTACTCATGAAAAAATTCACCAGTTTACTTTAAAAATAAAATACTTCCAGAAAGGGATTTACAACCTGAATAATAGAAAGACAGTTTGTAAATGGCACATATGTAATCAGACTTCTCACTTACGATTCACCATGGCAACCACCAATGTGTTCCTTGTATCTTGTTTAACCCTAACTACAGTTCTATGTGTGTAATGAAACAAATAAAATCAGCAATACAGTCAAAATACATGTATAGGTTCTTAATATGACAGAAATATTCTCAAAAAATAACAAGCACATTGCCATTCTGGAAGCCTGTGTCGTGGATATGTGAGAATTGGTGCTTAATATGTTAAGAAATATGGTGCTTAACATGACAAGAAATATTCTCATAAAAAAACAAGTAAGTTGTCATTCTGGAACCTTATGTGTTGACAATGTGAGAATAGGTGCTTAATATGATGAGAGATATTCTCATAAAACAACAAACAAGTTGCCATTCTGGAAGCCTATGTGACGACAATGTGAGAATAGGTTCTTAAAATGATGAGAAATATTCTCATAAAACAACAAGCACGTTGCCATTCTGGAAGCCTATGTATTGGCAACCTATTTTCAAATAGGTGTTTATAAGATGAGAAATATTCTCATAAAAAAAACAACAAGTTGCCATTCTGGAAGCCTGAGTAAGCATCTTGAGCAATATAGTGATAAAAATTATAAAATATCTCATCCAGAAACAACAATACTCAACAGGAATGTCATGGACTGGGCCTGGATATCAGTTTTATAATCCAACAGGACCTCAGCTGCTGATATCATTATAACAATACCATATGTGTGAAGTATTCAGGGTGTCATCAGGCAATCATAAAATCAACGTAGTTTCCATCACAGTTTCAACAGGAATGTACCACATATCATGAGATCATATATATATATATATGTATTTATCAGCTGCATGGTCTTCACCCACAGTCCATCCACAGAGATACTTGCAGAGCAGCAAAATTCATTTACCTTGGCATACTTCACTCATTCCCATCCTTAGTTAGTTGGTTGCCATCAACATCATTTAGTTATTTGTCAAACCATACCCCTGGATTCTCATGAAACCTTCTTGTGTATCCTTAGCTATCTTAGGATAATCACAGACAATCTAATGACCATCACACACAACCATAATTATTTCTGAAGCCCCCATACCAATGAATTCTCAAGAAACCTCCATGTGCACCCTTGGGGTATTTAAGATACCAGTATATAATTTACCATAAGACTTCCATGAGACCTTCATTAATATCCTTAGACTCTCAAAATACTTTCATCTATATTTTCAGATAATCATCGTACAATTCAAACCCTGTGACACCTTATTCCATTCTTTAGATACTCAGTGAAATGTCACTCTTGCAAATGTGAATTAGCCTGAGAAACTCTGATATGGATCATGGTTCCTGTTCATGACACAGGAGATTGTTTATCAAATGTCCTGTGATAACAACCTACATGGATGTTGTGGACACATTCTGTACACTCCGAGGTCACACAGTCATGTCTGTTGTCCATGAAGTAGTGGACAGTGTTGGCACCATCAGGAGAACATGGCATGATGAATGGAAGAGCTGCAGCATTAGTATTCAGTGCAATGTTGCAGCAACAAGAGTTAAGTTACTAAATAAATAGAACTAGTTTAACAAAGTCAGCATTCAATTCATAAGAACTCCCCATGACAGTGAATATCAAACTGCTCCAAATAATAACAGGCAATGTACAAACACCATAAAAGTAGAGTTGTCTCCTTCAACGTGTCTCCTGCAGCATCCACCAACCATCTCCATCGTGGTCCTCGTTTTCATCATGCAGGATGCTACAGACAGGATCAGTGAGATCAGTAGACCACTGACGACAAGTTCACACAAAGTTCTCGTCGCTATGGGAACACATCAGGAAGGAGTCCATGAGCCTGGGCTGGATGAGCTGCTGATAGTCCTGAGCTGACATCTTGTGATCTTCAACAGTTGTGCAGATCTTACGTAGTGAGGCCTGCAATGAAGATCAGTCATGTGCAAGGTGAGGTAATAAAATTATCGGGCCGAGCCGTAGATGCATCCAGGGTATAGTGGAGGTTTATCTGAACGTATACACTGCAGATTATCGAGGATGATTCCCACCGTGAGGGTTTACTTTTTAAACCAAAACTGAGGTGATGTTTTTTTCCTCTTACTTATGAACTGTTGAAACAATTACAAATAATTGTCCAATATTATGTTAGTGTGTCATGACAGTCTACAAGAAGGAGTCCATGGGTGTGTATCTGATCTCCAACCTATGGTATAATGGTTAAATTCATTTTGTAAGAGATTGTCTCTCCCCTGCTATAGGACATGGCTGACTGACTGAGTTTAATTTTACGCCGCTTTTAGCAATATTCCAGCAATATCACGCCAGGAGACACCAGAAATGGGCTTCACACATTGTGCCCATGTGGGGAATCGAACCCAGGCCTTCGGCGTGACGAGACAATGCTTTAACCACTAGGCTTCCCCACCGCCCCCTGTAGGACATGGAATCAATCAGTGAGTATCATCTACTTACAAGGCAGGCCACAAGTACCGCATCGCTGTTGTTTCTCTCCTTCACAAACCGACACAGCTGAACTAGTCGAGGGACACCTGGAACGTAAGACATGTTGATTAATGAATGCAGATCAACAAAATGCAAACTTTTTCCAAAAAGACCGTTCATCCCTGCTTGTTTGGTGACAGAGTGAATTTGATTTAATCTTCCTTTGACTGCTTAACAAATTGAAAATATCATGGTCATTTAACTATCAACATACATACTAGTCCACTAGCTCCTGACTACAGAATTGTGGTGGACAAGTAAACATCCAATGATGGTAGTTGTCATGGACTAGCAGATGGGTAAGATTCTCTACCACTTTTCCATGCTTCAGTCTGTATGTAATCTTTATAAGTGCCTTCTAATTTTACTATAAATTGTATATTTATATGCACCTCTCTTCTTCTTCTACGACCATGTGNGGAAACGTGCTGTAGGCTAAGTTGAATCAAACTTCCTGGCCTCTGACCACTGCCCCCAGCCCGATAGCAGTACCTGTCAATCATCTCAACAAGTGTGCAGATCGCTCAGATGGTCACGTGACTATCTGTGCCTGTAATTCTCGTCTTGGAGCGTCCAGTTATCTGTGATGTGGGGCAGGTCAGGTGGGTATCCATCGCGTGAGAGAGGATAAGTATATAAATATACAATTTATAGTAAAATTTCCAAATTTTTAAACTTATCCTATCTGAGGTGGCATAACACAAGCAGGCCAGGAAAAGCACCAACTCCCGATATGCTTAGCTTACACAGCACAAAAACGGTCCTGAATTAATGTGGTTTTCAGACGCAATTTTGGATAAGCAAAAGGACGCAGTTTGGCAAGTAGACCCCAGTGAATTAAAGTCGGAGACCTTAATCTGGACAGTCCCTGCTTCGAAACTACCCCCCACAGACACACGCTAGAAGGCGGTGAAAGAGGGAATAGCCCGGTTGCTCAACTGGTTTAACGTTCAGTACCAATCCCCCTAACTTACCAACTGAAGAAAGGACTTAGGAGCGGAACACTTCGAAAACCACGCAGGTAATCGGAAATCAACACTTCACTGACGTAATTGCTCAGAGAGAAGAGGTCAGTAAGTGGCGTGTCGACCACCTCTGCATGTAGCACAATACTGGCCTCTCAGTCTATCGAGTTATATCTATGACAGTGCAGCCACACCCTAGTTCCCCAGGCGAGGTGGTCTAAGCCTAAGATAAAAAAGGTACAAAGATAAAGATGACATCGATATCTTTTATTAATGTACAGAAAGCAAAACCGACACGCGGAAGGACTGCTTTTCATCTGCGAGCACGGGTCGATGACAGCTGCTGAGTTAGAACCAGAGGACCAAACTGTAGCAGGCCTCCACTTCTGTGACTTAGAGATCCGGAAGATAGTGTGAGGCGAAAACGGTATCCGACTTCCAAAAACATCCCTCTGTGATTGCAGCAGACCACAGGATGAAGAGTCTCTTGCCCGAACCAGGCACAGGGAAAGATCTTCTGTGTCATCAAGACCCAAAATAGTGGGCAGTGGTGGAATCGTGAACGTGTGGTCTGGCTGTCCTGGTAGTTGGTTCTTGGTGACGAAATCCCACCGCAAACCAAACAAGACTTTAGCATGTCTTGACCTCTCAAAACACACCCGGGAGATGTCGAGGGTGTGTAACTCGGAAATGTGGGCAGCAGTGGCAAGAGCCAAGAGAAAGAAGGTCTTAAAAGTGACCTGCTCAAAGTCTTTTCCCTCCAAAGGTTCGTAAGCTGCTGACATAAGATGATTAAGCACAACCGAAAGGTCCCAAGCTGGTGGTCGGAACTTCCGGGATTGGTCAGCATGTCTATAAGATCTGAGGAGAGACTGGAGCTCAGGAACTGTAGACACCTTCACACCTGTGATTGTCAACCACATGGACGAACCGTGTGTCCACTGCAGGAGTTGAGGAGACCGCATCAGGTTGATGTGCCACACTACTGCTGCATTGTCTTACCAGACCATGAGAGAGGTTGATCGTAGAATTTCTTGCCAGTGAGTGATGGAAAGAATCACTGCCCTGAGCTCTAGAATGTTGATGTGGTAAGCGCGATCTGCGAGAGACCACCGCCCTGCCAATTGCTGATCGAGAAGGTGAGCCCCCCACCCGTGTAGAGATGCGTGAGTCAGGACGAACGGCCTTAAGCAGACTCCGCCGCAGACATTCAACTCTTCCATCCACCAGAGGAGATGGGGATGGAGCATCGGAGGCGATGGCATCAAAATCAAGAGGTCAAGACGCAGAACCCTCAGACGAAGGATCCCAAGGAACCAGTAATATAGGCCTGGCCAAGGTGATAGACGTAGATCCCGAAGTATGAGGCAAAGTAGAACCAGAACCTGGCATGGGTGGATGACCTGGCAAAGGCAGCAACGTTGAACCAAGTAAAGGCTGCACACTGGAAGACTGTGGTACACTGGAACTAAGCGTCGCTCTGACAGGAGGCGCTGAACCAGGACCAAGCGGCGCATTGAAAGCATGCAACGCTCCCGAGGTAAGCGGCACACTGGAAATAGGCAGTGATCCATAGACAGGTGGGAAAGCATACGAGGCAGATGTAGAAAGCGCCACACTGGAACTCAACGTCATGCTTGTAGACATCACAGGAGGGTATGAGAGCGCCGAACTGGAGACAAGTGGCGCATGGGTAGAAAGCATAGCGCCAATCACCGTGCTGGAAAGCGCCGAACCGAACATATTCGCCACTTGAGAGTGAATGCTGGGCATCTATCCAAGCGCTGCACTGGAAACAATCGGCGTACCAGGGGTCTGAGAAATGGACACCAGGGCAGACGGATAAGACTGGCCAGAAGAATTAGTTGAAACTACAACTCAAGGCGGCGAACGATCTTGAATCACAATAGGACTGGATGGTTGCGGACGAAATAAACGCCGGAGATCCTCACTCAGATAAGGATCAGACGCACCATATAGAAATTCTTCATTCGTAGACGGGGACTTAGACCTGCGAACAGGTGTCTTCGAACGACATTCAGATTTCGAACGTTTAGATGAGGAAGGACCCTCCGAGGGTTTACGGCCATCCCTGTCAGTCAAATGTCGGGAGCCACCCAGCGATATTCTGAAAAAGCATCATCATCAAGTTGATCACAGTAGATACAACAGTGCGACCAATCGCAACATCCCAAACAATCCACACACAACGCGTGTGGGTCCGCAGCAGAAACGTTACTATTACACTTGTCGCAATGTTTGCGTTTATTAGAAGCACTGCAACGAGATTTACCCATATTGAACACAGTCAAAATCTCACTAAGACTCAGCATATGTCCACACGACGTAGCGACAAGAAAGAGAATGACAGGCACAGATAGTCACGTGATCATCTGAGCGATCTGCACGCTTATTGAGATGACTGACCGGTACTGCTATCGGAGTGGGGACAGAGGTCAGGTGGTCAGAGGCCAAGAAGTTTTGATTCAACTTAGCCTACAGCACGTTTCCACACATGGTCGTAGAAGAAGAAGAGAGGTGCATACCGTGAGATAGGATAAGTTTAAAAATTATTCCTGATGGTCTATGTTTTCTTGTGGATATCTTTCATAGTGCAAAAGAGGCATATATTTGTTAAATCTTTTATCTTTTCTGTTCATCTATATTTGTTGTTCTTCCCTACTAAAACAGATTATTTCATTCTGTACAATTTTCATATTACTGTAAATACAGTACACCAGATGCTTCAAGCCATCCACACTACCTACCATTCAGCCTGACAATACTGCGAGCATATCTCTCCTCTCTACACAGTCTTGTCAGGGCAATGGCCGCTTTCTGTTGTACACGCTCACATGCAGCGATCTCCGCTGGGTTCCTGTATGATGACGGTCGTTCATGAAGAAACTGAACCAACAGTTCTATCCCCGAATTCTCTGCAATCCCGGACTGACAAGTGTTGACAGCAGCCATGTTGGCTAACACTGTCGCAATCTGAAAAGACAACCATTATTACAACATTTGTACACACTTCATTCACACACACACTTCACAACAGACAGTGGGGTGCAGGGGGAGGTGCAAATGTACACAGTCAGGACCAAACAATCCAGTGATCAACAGCATGAGCATTGATCTATGCAATTGGGATACGATGACATGTGTCAACGAAAGTCAGTGAGCCTGACCACCTGATTCTATAAGTTGCCTCTTACACCAAGCGACATTGATTGAAACCAATTATGTACAAAAGACTTCTGTGATTCATGTTGTCATTGAAATTATCGTTTGACTGCTTGACTGAACATGGTAAATACTGTGAATATCCACATTGAAAATGTCTGAATGTCTGATAAAATATTATAACTACTGAAAGTATAAAAAATGAGGCAGATAATATTCTATTGAGGTCAGAAGAAAATACAATTTTATCGGACAATTTTATGTCCTCATATGCAAATTATGATACAGCCCTAAAACCAAAAAACACAGGCCCACCCCATCCCTGTGATAAATGACCAGACTAAATATCCCGGACTTGACCCTACTCAAACAAATAAGTGTAAACAGCCCTGACCTGATCCTTGGCAAACAGGGATGAAGCTTTGGACATGGAACAATGTCGAATGAGATGTCGCGGAGCCTGCTTCTGATGGAGGATCTCGCATGCCAGGGTGTCAATGAACGTCACGTTGGCCACAGCGGCAGTTGCCAGTAGGAACACCTCATGGGAACTTGTCTTCTGACACAGAACTGGAAACCAGATGTCATGTATCATGACTGTCCATGTTAAACAAGTGTTCAGAACTGACAACATACAGCCAGTGTTATTATATACACGTAGTTAGATGGTTTTTTGTCATTAACATTCCCCTGATTAGATTAAACTCAGCTGTGTAAATCGCCCTGCTGCCATGTCAGCAAAGTGTTGTGAAAACCAGAAAGCATCAATGAAACTGTACATGTGTGTGTATTGCTGGCAGTCTGTAGTGTACTATCATGAGACATCCATTCTCTTCACACAGAGGTTACTCAAGTCATATCTGCACACGTAACCTCTGTTCTAATACCACCATATTTCCTGGTTCTCGTAAAATCCCCTGATGGCAAAATATTGCAACACGAATTATCTCCCTTTTTTCTATCCAATCAGAACATGTGTTACATCAACTTAGATCTGATCTGGCGGCCGCCATGGAGTTAGTTGATCAATACGCGARGGATAGATTCGGTATTTCATGTTTAACTGAAAATCAGAAACTAGCAAAAGAAAGTGGGGCCACAAATATCCAACACAAATTATCTCCCTTGTTAATCTATCCAATCAGAACATGTGTTACATCAACTTAGATCCGGTCTGGCAGCCGCCATGGAGTTAGTTGATCAATATG
>VKKT01009776.1:20707-31031 GCA_008038995.1 Haliotis laevigata | reverse complement strand
TATGTGTGAGGCAAGGTAAGTAGTATTACCGTGGGCCAGCAGAGAAGGGGATGTATGAGTAGGTGTTCTGCTTCTGGATCTTCTCGGGCAGGAAACGGTCGGGGTCAAACACATCCGGTTTCTCCCACAATTCTGGGTTGTGATGAACATTCCATATGCCCAGTGCGACCATTGTTCCTACTGGAAAGACCTTCCCGTCCAGCTCCATGGGATGTTCCAATCTCCGACTGACGAACGGTACTGGCGAGTGTAACCTCATCCCTTCCTTCAGAACCCGGGCCAGATATTCCATCTTGTGGATGTCATCCCTAAAACATAAACGTGGTTCATTACATTCCAGTAGTCAAATTTCTCCAAATATAAAGACAAACATATTAACAGACGCATAGTTTATTAACGTCTCGGCTCAATTTACATATAAGATGCTATGAAATAACGTAATATAAAATGAGCCACTCCTGTTGGAGTTATGGGGATGCTTAGAAGTAGGATAAACCAAATGGTTTAAAAAAAACCATGCACATTGCGGTGGATACACGAAATACTGTACAACATATATAACATCATTATAAAACAGGTACTACGCAGCTGTAAATTGCCTTGTAGGTTTTTGCACTAAGCGTTACAATACTACGATTGGCCAGGATAAAATACTAGGATATTAATATGTAGACTGACTGATCGAGTTTAGTTTTATGCCGCTTTTAGCAATATTCCAGCAATATCACGGCCATTGAACTAATTCTAGTGTGCGTAATTGCAGACTGTCGTCATATAACTGGAATGTTGTGGCTTAAAACAATTGACAAACAAACAACAACCTGGTGACGCTCTTTACCAGATTCCGCTCGTCACGCCGAAGACCCGGGTTCGATTCCCCACATGGGTACAATGTGTGAGACCCATTTCTGGTGTCCCCCACCGTGATATTGCTGGAGTATTGCTAAAGTCTGCGTGAAACCATTCTCACTCACTCACTTTTTCTGGCAATTTCTCCTACTCTTCTCTAATTTCTCCTAAGATGAGTGCCACGTACTCTTGATTTGTCCAAAATATCGAAAAATACCGTAACTAAAACAATATGTAATTTTTACCCTATTGGAAATTATAATTATGTTTATGCTTATCAAATTGTTAAGATGTGAAAACAATTTTGAAGTATTCGCTGCACTGCATTTATCAATTTCATTATCACTGGCTAAATGAGACATTGTCAGTTTCCATTGTATTACTACTGCATTCAACAAACAAGGTGTTTTAGATTGGACTTATTTTATGATAGTTTCGGGAAATTTTGTTTCACAATCTAATTACTGCGACATGTGTTTATTATATCTTAAAAGCTGCGACATGTGTTTATTATAACTTAAATGAAAGAAACAAAGTTGAATTTTTGTGATATTTTGCATACCTATATCCTCACGATGATTGCTATCTATTTATGTACCTCGCCATGTGCACAAGCAAATATTTCATTGAGTTGAAATGTATTGGTTCTTGACCTAATAAATTTTGACGCTTGACTCCCTACTACATGATAAGTCCCACAAGGTGATGTGCTCTACCGTGTGATGTACCCGTCCATGTAATTAGTAGGTGATGTGCTTTACCAATCGACAGGCCCAACCATGTGTAAGGGTATGTATACCATATCATATCAGGTCACCGGCGATACCAGGGTATGTATCGTACAGGTGATCAGATTGACCGGGTCACCTGCCATACCAGAGTATGTATTGTACAGGTGATGTGATTGACCAGGTCACCTGCCATACCAGAGTATGTTTAGGTGATGTGACTCACCAGGTCACCTGCCATACCAGGGTAAATATTGTACAGGTGATGTGATTGACCAGGTCACCTGCCATACCATGGTATGTATTGTACAGGTGATGTAATCGACCAGGTAATGTGCCATACCAGGGTATGTATCGTACAGGTGATGTAATCGACCAGGTAATGTGTCATATCAGGGTATGTATCTTACAGGTGATGTAATCGACCAGGTAAGGTGCCATACCATGGTATGTATCGTACAGGTTATGTAATCGACCAGGTAATGTGCCATACCAGGGTATGTATTGTGCAGGTGATGTAATTCACCAGGTNATGTGCCATACCAGGGTATGTATTGTGCAGGTGATGTAATTCACCAGGTAATGTGCCATACCAGGGTATGTATAGTAGAGGTGATGTAATTCACCAGGTAATGTGCCCTGACAATAATAAGTGGGGTTCTCTACCAGCAGAATTGATTTTCCCGATGATTGCCATACCATGCGATTTGCTATGCTATGTGATTCCCCCTACAACATGTACCCGAACCGGTGCTGTGCCCTACCAGTTGATGTGCTTGGATTCTCTCCCTTCCAGCAAGGTGTCCACTTCCTCCTGGACCCTGGTCTGGAACTCGGGTTTGGAGGCCATGGTRAACAGCGTCCATGATATCCCACTGGTCGTTGTGTCGTGACCTTCACAACAAAGAAACGCAGATCAAAACATCCACTTGAAATAAAAGTCCATCGGAGAAGCAACACATCCTTCACATAACTGGCCCATGTCTAGTCACAAGATTTGTCGATAAATCAGTTTCTGGTGGTGAAAGATTGTTGATATTAGCTACAGATGTATGCTTGTTGTACCTCTTTTTAGATCTTATTGCGGATGTCAGACGTTAACGTTTCCTGAAAACATTTATAGTCATTATGCTTTGGCCATATTTGAACGGGACATACTTTCGGTGGATGTCTTGTGGACTATCTCTCATGTACTTGCAGATAACACCATGGCAATGACCATGTGGAAACTGCAGCTTATGCAAGTGAAAAATTCCGTCTGTGTTCACATAATGTGATCGGAATCTCTGTACAATGTCGCATTCCCATGACCAAGGAAGAATACATTTATTAAGATTAGGACTTACTAATGTTTGTGAGAAGGAGGGGGTGAGTGTTTTAGTCTATCCACTTTAAAAATATTACTACAATATTGCGGTGTGGGCAACCGGAAATGGGCTTCACGAATTGTACCCGGGTTTTCGGCCTGACGAGCGAACGCCTTAACCACTAGGCTACCCCACCGGGATATTGGGAGACAGAAATACACTCAACCTTAAGAATAAATTTAATCGAGAATGAGCGATAGAACACTTGTAAATCTAGGATCAGGCCAACTATGTTTAATCTATATGGGTGAGTGCATCGTTTTTGCGTGTTGTCAGATGACAAAACCATTGCTTATAACTTGTTTTCATCAATGCTTAAGGTCAACAACCATGGCCATGTTTGAGTCAAATAAAGTAGTGCTTATGTCCATACTAAGGAGGTCATTGGCCTGTAGATCATAATGCTATACATTCCAAAGTGGAATTTTCTCATCTTTTTTGCATTTAACCTTTCCAGTACAACAGTCTTATTCCTTCATTATGATTTATGTAATGACAGAGACATGTTCCAACGATCAATAAAGGATAGTTATCCCGATAAACAGCGATTTGTTTAGTTGGCATACCTTCAAATAGAAACGTGTCGACTTCATTCCTGATCTCTAGCGGGGTGAGGCCCTTGCCATCAGCATCCTTGGCACTGAGCAGGACATCCAAGAAGTCGAGGTAGCGGGCCTTGGGGGGACCATCTCTCTCCTGTATATACACAGTACGATCATAAACACAGGCCAATGCTATTCAAAGGTATAATGTTACATACACTACAATATCTCAAAGTTTAGAAACCAAAATAAACATCCCAGCATATGTACTCGGAATATAACCCATTGCAACATCTTACCTATCGCAAGATACACGCAGATAAGTTCCATGTATAAAAACTAAAATACTATACATATATTCAGGCATGTGGAATGTTCATTTTCGAAATATTCTCACAGTTTTTTTGTGGGTACATCATTGAAATGCCGTATTTTCAGGAAATGTTTTTCGATTAACCAGGATAAGTCTAGCTATCTTACCACAGCTTGTTTGGGTACAAAATGGTTTAACGCTAAAAGATGATTATGAAATAAGACTTGTAGGTGTACCAATATTTGGCTAATTCGCCAACTACATGTGTGCATTACTTTCCTTTGAATTATCTCTACCTGCCGAGCTCCTCGTACATTTGATTTGGGGTTGAGGTATGAGCGAAGTTAAAGGGACTATATTACACGGAATTAACACATGCAATACCGTTATATTGAAAGGGGCCTTCTATGATTAAAAGTTGTTTGTGGCTTCCATGACCCACGTATGTGTTATACAGAAAATATTTTTGCTTTCAGTCTTTCTGTTAAAAGGGGCGGTGGGGTAGCCTAGTGCTTAAACCGTTCGCTCTTCCCGCTGAAGACCCGGATTCAATTCCCCACATGGGTACAATGTGTGAAGCCTATTTCTGGTGATCCCCGCCGTGATAGTGACGTAATATTGCAAAAGCGGCGTAAAACCAAACTCACTCATTCACTCTCTCTTCACATCCATGGTAAGTCATATGACCTATTCTCTGCACTACTGTGAACTATGTTGTACAGATTGTTGAAGGTAAAACACTGACCAAATCCTGTCGCCTCTTGTCGATGATGCCTTCCGCCCAGCTATGTACAAAGTCACAACGCTCCTTAAACTTCTTCCCCTTGGACGTGTTGTAAAAGACGAAGTCAAAGAAGTACAGTGGGTTGCTGAAAAAGACAAGTCTTCAATCATTCTCGCGCCTGATGCATCCATTTAATGAATTCAAGAAATCCATTGCACTCAATAATATTCTGTTATTGTCTAACAACTTATGCTTACCTTTTTAACTAATCAACGTGTGTAGCCCGCCCCGCAAAAGTACGAAACAAGATTGGAAGATTAGGGGGATTAAACAAGTAGCAGTTGGAAACAGGTTGAGCGTGAGTGAATGGAACTTATTAAAATACCACTCAATATTACAGTTTAGTGGCACTCAAATTTTGCAAGGACCCCCCATGATTAAATAAGTATATTAGTAAGTATATAAACAATAATAATTAATGTCAACAAAACAAAACAAAACACAACAAAAACAACGCCAAACTAAACTAAACAAAAACTCCCGAAACTTACAAGTTTCGGATTGTAGCAACTTACAAGTTTCGGATTGTAGCAACTTACAAGTTTCGGAATGTAACCAGGGTGAGCAAGTCATTCACTGCGCTTAAATACGGATGTGTTTGCCTGAAAGAAAAAAAAGTATGCATATTAATTGATAAGTCTTTCTTTAAAACAATATTGATCGTACATGCTGTGTGTAGAACTGAAGGTTGCCTGTAACTACATGTAACTGAAACCATGTCCCGCGTTCACCATTGTTTCCGGCTCTCACACTCCCCGTACACAGCCCTGTTACACTTTCTCATCTGCGTTGAAGTCGGTCTGTTTCCCGTACTCACCCCTGTTTCTACCTGCCTGGCTACTCCCATATCTACTGTTGTCATATATCAAATTCCCCGTACTCACCCATGTCATAATTTATCAAATTTCCCGTACTCACCCATGTAATCATATATCAAATACCCCGTACTCACCCATGTTGTAATAGTCTAATTCCTCTTACTCACCCATATTATCATTTATCAAATTCCTCGTACTCACCCATGTTGTCATATATCAAATTCCCCGTACTCACCCATGTTGTAATAATCAAATTCCCCGTACTTACCCATGTTATCATATATCAAATTCCCCGTATTCGCCCCGCTTTTCATAATCAAATTCCCCGTACTCACCCATGTTATCATATATCAAATTCCTCGTACTCATCCATGTTGTCATTTATCAAAGTCCCCGCACTCATCCATGTTGTCAGATATGAAATTCCACATACTCACCATTGTTGTCATATAACAAATTCCCCGTACCCACACATGGTGTCATATTCACTCATGTTGTAATATTTCAAATTCCCCGTACTCACCCCTGTTGCTGTATGTTTTCCTTGACCGACATGGCGCATCTCAACAGGATATCAAATGTACACAGACTGATCATGTTGAACAACTCAAAGCTGGTGCCTTCGTTGATGTGATTGTCAATCTTCTCCTGTTAAATAAAAGTTTATTGGTGAAGGTTTTATTGAATGAGTGAGTAAACTTTAACGGCAATTTCACGACCTATAAGTGTGAGGGAATGCTGAAGTGAAGAAGTTCTAAGGTGTTGTCCACATCTTCGAAAACCAATCTGATCATGCGCTTTACACCACTCACCCCCACCCCCAGGTGCCTTGGAAGGTTTTTGTAAATGCTTTACTAAGGCCTTGAAAGCTGATCAGGCAACACTGAACATAGTGCGGCATGACACGTTGAAATTAAGACACATGTAAACTGCATGTACACTCAGCTGATTGTAATAACTTATACACGCCGTTTACATTAAAACACTGCCACATGTATACTTCCCAGAAATATTGGCTCAATTTGTAAAACGTTTTTAGTCAGGGCTGATTTACCCTCTGTCAATAAAAGACGACACACACCAGAATAGTTGAAATCACAAAATTCCACAAAATTAATGCTTTGCTCAGCCAATCGAGAACTGAGAGGGCTACATGTAACTCAAACACATAGATGGAGATCTTAAACCGAACTTGATGTCCAAATTAAGGTAGAGGCTGTCAATTTTATGTGATTTAACATATTAACGGTGTTCCAATTGTATCGTCATTCATAACCGGAAACTTTAAGAGGGAACATGATAGGCTCAAGTAAATATTGACATCCAGAATGAAGATACCCCCTACATATTAAGGAATGCCAAAGTTTAGGAACCCTTCATAAATGGTAGGTAAACCTGCGATTTTACCTTAAAATAACAATTGCAACACTGAATGTATCTTGGTGACATTGTTGAAGGCATGTAAGCTTCTTACCATCATAGTATCAATAGCGTTGTTGGAGACTTCGACGTAGGGTTTAAGGATGTCGAAGTGGAAGGCGGGGGTAAGGAGTCGACGAGCTCGGTACCAGCGTTGTCCCCCAGCGATCAGGAGACCCTCCCCGAGCCAGGGCACTGCTGCTTCATATTGGGCCCCAAATCCCCTTGGCTTTGGCTCTGTGAAAATGCAAAGAAAGGGTCAAACCTTCTGGACTGATTTTGAAATCAGTGTACACATATTGAAACATTTCTTTCAGTGTTGAGCGAGACACATTCACAATTGTTTGTAAACTTCTATTGCGAAAGTTTGACCAAGATTTGTGGGTCTTGTTGTCCAGAGGCATATGCTTAAATGAAGTTGATATCGTTTCAGATACAGTTAGAACCTATTTCAATGCACCCAGACTAGTTATTTTCTTTTCTGCTTACCTGCAGACTTGATGATGGGTTTGATGGTATCTGGGTGGTAGACCCTGATGACTGGATTAAGAGGCCCTACCCAGAGCCGGTAGTACTTGGGGAATCTCTTCATCCATTCCTGCTCCACTTCAGCGCGTTTCTCGAAGTCCTTGGGGAGCTGAAACACATCCATGCACCTGATTAAGGAGACTCGTGTCAATCACTAAAGCGACGATACCGCCCTTGTCCCGCCAGCTTTTATAACGGTCATACACAGTAACATACAACGCCCGTAGTCTACTTCACAGTCCCTAAACCATATAATTTCCCTACAGCCTATCCCTCCCTGCAGTGCTAAAGCCGTAAATGAAGCAAGTCTAGATTTCCCAAGGTTCAGAATCTCTGGTCTCCCTGGGGCTCCATTTCAATTTAAATGGGTTTATTTGTTATAATCAAAATTATATACATTTGTATGTATGATATATATATTCACAGACTAAGCGTTAATCTAGGAGACTCGATTTTGTACATGACATGCAGGGTGTGTGTGTTGGGGTGGTTGGGGTGGTGGTGGGTGGTAGGGTGTGTCACTGATTTTGTACATAAATTTTAGGGGGGTCATTCACATTGTACATCCTTCTCCATAAAAATCACCACCTTGAGGACAAAGGTATTAAGAAATAAGAAACACCTAACACTAATCCAAACTGTTTATAAATCTACCAAAATAATTGGACAATCCAACATAAATATCTTTCAAGAAGAAAACATATCTTCCAACTTTTGACCTGTTATTTAGGAGATAAACCTGTTTGGAAATTAGATGAATGTTAGACCGAATTGATAGAATCTAAATTTCATTTGAAACCGGACGCGCAGTAACAGCCCTTGCGGGGAAGCTGGCAGAAAGCAGAATTCTGGTGGTTCAATTTTTTACATGTATTTTTTGAATGATGCAACGGGACATCATAGAGTATGAGTGGCATAAATTTGGTGTTTCGCCTTAGCGTTATCTTGCGAATTTCCTCATAAAAGTGTCGAAGGTGTGACCAAAGATAGTGTTTCCAACTTACTGGATATCTCATGTTGTGTATGCCATTTAAAAAGGAAACAAATATACCGTTTCCCAGGTATGCCAATATTACGAACGTTTTACTGTAATTTTTGTATAAACAGGGATGTGTTTCTATAAGGCTTTCTGATTTATAAGTTAGATATTGTTTGTTTATGTTTGGGGCTGTACAATTGTAATTGAGTTTGAATATGTTTATAATAGAAGGTAATATGATAGTGAGGTTGCCTAATAACTGTGGAGGAAAAAAAACATCATATAATTGTATTTTTTTTTAAATGTTCTATTAGCATTTCCATCACATCTGTTGTGTTGATATTAGCCATATTGGTGGTCAAGCTGATGCGGCAGTGTTGTATATGTGCGCAGTGAAGCGGTCATGACATCAGACGCACTTTCAATCCAGTTGTCTAATTGTATTGATTGTCCAATCAAATTTGAGTATTTCACGTAGCCATGATATAATAATTACTATTAGTAACCAACTCACAATAGATAACCTGCAAAATCCCACAGGGCATTGCTTAGGTACTAAATGTAAGACACTAAGTTTGATCATTATAGTGTACTCTGGGACATGGATACAGATGTGGAACCATGTGACATGATAACATACATCCAGGGCATCATTCCTGACATATGACTAGGTCCAATCTACCAAATGTTAAACATGTCTTTATTACGGATGCGGAAAGGGTTTGTTGCGGTTATTTTATGTCCGTATATTTCAAACATATCCCAACTGCGTAGATAGGTGCTCATGATGTTGATCACATGGTTGTCTGGTCTAGACTCGATTATTTACAGACCGCCGCCAACCAACCTACCAAACAATCAAACTTAGTATAATTCACGTTAAATGAATATTTCCCGTTGTTTACATATTCACAGACATCAATTAGCGTTGTGATTATTTAGGGACTCGACACATGCAGTAAAGTGACTGATCATGCAGTAAAGGGACTCAACACATTCAGTAATGGGACTCGACACATACAGTAAAGGGACTCAACACATGCAGTAAAGGGACTCGACACATGACACATGTAGTAAAGGGACTCGACACATGCAGTAAAGGGACTCAACACATGCAGTTAAGGGACTCGACACATGCAGAAAAGGGACTCAACACATGCAGTAAAGGGACTTAACAAATGCAGTAAAGAGACTTAACACATGCAGTAAAGGGACTCAACACATGCAGTTCAGGGACTCGACACATTCAGTAAAGGGACTGGACACATTCAGTAAAGGGACTCAACACATGCAGTAAAGGGACCCCCACATGCAGAGAAGTAACTCCCCACATGCAATAAGTGACTTAACACATGCAGTAAAGTGACTTAACAAATGCAGTAGAGACTCAAAATATAGAGTAAAATGACACGATACATGCTGTAAAATGGCTCGATACATGCTGTAAAATTACACGACACATGCAGTAAGATGACACGACACATGCGGTAGAATGGCTCGATACATGCAGTAAAATGACACGACACATGCTGTAAACTGACTCACCACATGCAGGTTCCCAGACCTCCAGTTAAACTCCTTGACGCCCTGACAGTTGTTGTAGAAGCTGAAGAAACGCCGATACCAGACCACGAGCTTGACCACTCGGTACGCCACGTACAGGGCCACGGATGTCCCCAGAGCCTGCAGAGCAGTGTCACGATTCAGACGGGATACAAGTTGCAGAACGTCCATGTTTGCAAGCCGACGAACCGAAGTTCTCTAACCAACAACAGACTCTGTCGATCCTTATATACACACTCCCGATGAACAGCCATTGACCCGGTGATAAACTCTGCTGTGACGTATCGTTTACACATGGGTCCCATTCACCGTTTGACGTGTCCCAGTTATTCTCCAACGTCCCAGTAGCCGGCCCGGTCGGCTTTCTAGGACAAACTGTTTTGTACACACTTCCTCCTCCTCAGTTCAACGGCTGGGTCATTATTTACACCAGA
>VKKT01009752.1:12462-25870 GCA_008038995.1 Haliotis laevigata | reverse complement strand
CGCCACCTGCCCACCCTGACCTCCACCGCCAATGTATGTATTGTCTACGCCTACAGGTAATCTTCACCGCTGAAATGTCAGAGGTCAGTACATGACAGGGATTCTCGAGCTGTGATCCATCGATCGAAGTTCAATATCAGTTGCCTTATCTGATGTATTGCCAATATAATTTTACGAATAAGCCCAAAACACAACCCTTTGTATAATTAGAGCTTTAGGAGTATTACCGGATGAAAGCGAAGTGCTGTTATCAAAATTTGATGATATTTATTACTTAGAGTTGCATTAACAAATCCCTGCTAAACTGGGGTCTGTATAATGTCAGGGTGGCAGTATGATCCTTGCACGGGTATACACCACGGTATGTAATTGGTATTGCAATGTTGTTGATAAACCTTATCGGTTAAACTAAAACCCGTGGGAATTCCAGATGAAAGTAAGTCCCAAGTATCAAGACTTGTCGTGAAAGTCGACGAAAGTGTATTGGGTGGTCAGGTTCAGCGACCTTTACGTGTCACGGCGTGATTGATGTCTTGCGCTGGCATCCTGTGGTCCAGGTATTAAACAAAAATTCACAATTTTCACATACGGAAAGCAGCATCATTTTACCCCCCAAAACCCCAATCAGTTTATTGCTACACACACTGTGTGACTCAATCTTAATAGTAATTTCCCTATAGTGCTTGTTTTGATTATATTTCTTTTTTCTATTATATTTGTTTGGCTCGTTTCACCGAAGGCCAGGGTTCGATTTTTTTATATGGGCACAACTTGTGAAGCCCATTCACATTGATATTGCTGGAATATTGCTATAAGTTGTGTAAAACCTTATTCACTCACTATGTGCATTTCTGCTTTTAATAGTCAGGTTTTACAGGTCATTGCTATTGGCAAGAAAAATGTATAGGTCAATGTAAAGTGATTCAACCGGATTCTCTGTATTTTGCAGTGCATGGTGCTACGGGCGGCTCTTGGGGACTTCGAGGCTGCCCAGATCTACGGCTCACTACAAGGCGGATCATCCTCCAGCTCACAGGTCAGCAAGAAACAGTTCTTCCTCCCGGACATACGGGCGTTTGCCCTCGTTGCCTTGGAGATCATTGGATTCGTGTGCAAAATGAGGCAGGATGAAAAACAGCCATTCAGAAAAACCCGAAGTGAGATCGTAGTTAGCTCTCAGAAAGGTAGCAGTTCTAAAGCCCGTGAATATGTTCAAGATATGGCACATAAATCCCGCAGCCTAGACGAACGAGCAATTCTAGAAGAAACCGGGTTTAATAATATCCCTCCATTTGGTTCTCTGATAAACGTGAAAGAAACAGATCCGCATCCCAACGTTCCAGAGGAACAAGATGCGTGGGCACAGCCTGTGACTTCAGTAAGGATTACTAGTAAACATAATGAAGTGAGACAGACTGAACATGAACCCCTCAGTCGACATCCCACTGACGATGTCTGCTGGCAGAAGGAAAGTGTTCCTTATATTTCTCCTAAAGGATATGCCCACACAAACCCTTCATCAATGTTCAGGGCAGGATCTCCTCTGCATGAACATGATTACGAGGAGATAGAAGAAATCACAGAAAAAATTCAAAGGGATCAAATTGCAATTCAGCAAATCCGTTACCCGCGAAAAGATGACAGTATGACAGTTGAAAGGTCCTGGAAGGATTACCCGAGCGGTGGACATTATTCAGTACCTACAGATGTACGTAATCCTCGTTTCATTGACCAGACACAGAAACCCGCTTTGCCCAATAGGAATCCAATAGGCGGGGGAGTTTTTCACAGGTCCGACCCGCTCCGGTTCTCCGCTTCCTCTGTCAGTACCTTGGAGGACATTGAGGAGGCCTTGCCGGAGATGACTGGGGAAAGCGAACATGTTTCCGCCACCTTGAAAGATCTGTGGCTCAAGAAGGAGGCAGATAAGAAAGAACGGTTACTGACGTCCTATAATGAAAGAATGAAGAAGGAGTTGAAAGATGTGTTCTCAAGGAGGATCAGAAAGAGGAAAGACCAGGGCGTGTCCAGAGAAGCAGTGCAGGAACTCTCAAGACCTTTGTCAGCACGGAGTTACCATGGCAGTGGAACAACACTTGTTGTTCCCTTTAGTGCAGGTGAAACAGAGACACATTTTGGTGATGCTAAACAGAAAAGACCACAAACTGCTCGACCCGCTCAACGGCAGATATCTGAAGGATCAGGTAAACCTGTGCCTCGACGTCCTGCACCTCCACCACCAAGGCCTGTCACAGCAACAACAACGACTCGTCCGCAAACACCAGGTCATGGAATTAAGAAAACACAGGCTAGGATGAAACTTAAAAAAGCATTGGGGCAAAAACAAGGTTCTCAGTTAACCAATGCTAGCGTAAACAATACTCGGGGTCAGGGTGCATCCATTGTTGAAATGAAGTATGCATCAGTGAAAAAGATTCCCCAAATAAAGGATTCCTTACAGGATTCAGTGGGTGAACGCCTACCACCTCCACGCCCACAAATCGTTCTTGCTAAACCTCCTACAGTTGGGCATTTTTCAAGTTTCAGCAGCAATGATAGTTTAGGCAGCAGTTTCTATAAGAACTCTCCCAGGAAAGGAGACGTTTCCCTTACCAGCGGGGAGCTCACGTCTCTGTCTTCACAGGCAGACACAACTCTGCCTGAGCACGATATGGAGGAGGTCATTGAGCTTCCTCCCACACACGAGACTAAAAGTGGACAAAAGGGTGGGAAAATTATTGATAGTGGCTTCGATAGTGCATCCATTACAAGCGAGATCTCTTGCGATGTCTCAATGGTTGATGAAAGGTCTTGTTCCTGCCCGTCTGGAAGCTACACGACGGAGACATGTAGTTGTCAGTGTTCGATCACACCAACATCAGGCATGCACACAAAGCCGCTGTATGACAGCCGGGCATCGTGGAGTAAAACTGATTCGTTTTCATCCTACGACTCTACAGACTTGGATCAAAAGCTAGAGAGGCTCCGTAATGGAGATGTGCGCCCTTCAAAGGATGTGATTGGTCCGGATGAACAGTACCCTATGTTGGCTGCTGCAGTCAAGCCTGAGAGGACAGCTCACCAAACACAGTGTAGTCCACATCAGAACAGGAAACATGTTGGTAAGGTTGTGACGAAGACCCAGCGTACAAGGAGACATGATTTCGGATCAGCGAGCAAACGCTACAAGGAACTCAGAAAGAAGGGCATTCCTTTGAGAGTGTCTGTTGTATCAAGTGCATCATCTCAGGATGTCTCTGATGCCACAGACTGGGACTCGTATATGGAGTCTACGGCTGAGGTTATTGAAGAGGAGGACGATAGTATTGTTGATGATAATGATGATGCAATTTTCAATGCTCTTGACTCACAAGGGGTCTTTGAACCCTCAGACACTGATTCTTCCATGGGTGTGAGACCTCTGCACCACACGAAACCTGTAGCAGTGGTACATGGAACCAAGAGACCTCGCGATACAGACAATAGAACCAATGCAATGATCCTAGACGATATTATTCGAGAACTACCTGATGAAATAACCGGGGCATCATCAATGGATGATGAAACACGGTCTTTCCTACATTACTCTGAACCTAAAGCGGAATTTAAAGATGAGGATGAGGAGGAGATTGTGGACATGGCTATAGAGATTCCATATAAACCGTCCTCAGTAGTAGATGCAGAGTTAGTTATAGACAGACTGTTCACGAAGAGGAATACGCTGAAACACAAAGGAAGCCTTCAGGATGTGATGGACCCTATACTAGGGTTTGATGAGAATCTTATCAGAGAGTTAGCGAGCCCCACTAGTTCCACTGGTAACACGGACCTCCCAGAACAGATGCTAAAAGGAGTGACTAAGACACATGTGCAGGCGTGTAGGGAACTGTCTAGTAAGGTCCCGCTGGTGCCCTTCACGGAATTGTTTCCGGCTACTAATGGTCAGTTCAGGGTACTCAGATCAAGGCTCGAGCAGGTGGGAAACTTTGGAACAATTGGAAAACAGGTAAGTCCGCTCTACATCTAAAACAAGGCTGACCAAACAGAGACAGCTTAGTACTCTTGAAACCTTTCTGTCAATATTATGTTAATTTCGCAGTCCTACGGCTAGATATCTGACTGAAGATCACACTCTGTAGCCCGTGGTGGTTAAGTGCAAAATGTACATTTTCTGGTTGTGTTTTGAAAAGTGGAACCTCTGTTCCACGAATCACGTTGTGATTTACATCCCGGGACCAGTGAAAATCCGGGTTAGAATTGATGTTCAGCAAAAACAAATGCTTGTCGTAAGAGGCGACTAGCGGTATCGGGTGGTCAGGATTGCTGAATTGATTGACCCATGTCATTGTGTACCAACTAACTAGATCGATGTTGATGACGTCAGTCACTGGTATGTCTGGCGACTATTTACAGACTGGTGTTACCTAGCTGGAATACTGCTGAGTGCAGCGTTAAACAACCAAAAATGTACATCCATGGAGAGCCCAAAGGTTAAAGTAATAGCTTGTCCCGACGCAGATCTTGGTTCGTTAACATCCATTTAATCCCTGCAAATTTAATATGAACTATAACTCCTATTATATACCAGAATAATGTTTGTCGTTTCAATGTTGTAATTTGTTTGGTTGGTTGTTTTGGTGGGGAATGTTGCTTTGTTTGTTTGTTTTTGTTTTGGTTTCGGGTATATATCAAACATAACCTTAACAATGCTTCTTTTACACGAAACCCTCTGTTTCAGCTGTTAGACTGTGTCCAGTTGTGTTGGGTGAGTGACAGTCCGCCCTCGGCGTCCGAGCTGGTCAGCAGACTACTGGACACGGTCACGGAGACTGAACTCTGAAACTCACATAGGCAAATTTGAAGTTTGCCCAGCACCTGTGCTCACATCTACCAGATCATCTCAGTGCCAGTTCTATAGCAAATCTGTGTTAAAACATAACGGTCGTCGTGGCGTTAACACTGCAGAGATGCCAACCCCAAAGTGCTGCAAATAGTAGTTTCATGGATCAAAATTAGTAGATTGACCATAAAATTAATAGTCAACTAAATACTTAAAATCATGATAGATTATGAGAACGATAATATAACACTAATCAAGAGTGAAGCTTTAATTTCACATACCTCCAACAGCAGATTTCCAAATTAGCATCATTACATTTCCTTGTGTCTCTTTTTGGTAAAAATGTATTTAGTCGACGGAAATATATGTTTTTGCATATCCAAATTTTAATGATTCTTCTTCAAATTTCGTAGAATCTCTAGTGCTATCGTATTGGTGTAGTTTGAGGCTAAAATTCGTAGCGACTGCGATAAATCGTAGAGGTTGGCATCTCTGACACTGGTGTTTGTGAAACGGGTCCATAATTCAGTCAGCAGATCACTGGACACGGTGACGGAAACCGTGCCCGTGAAAGTCACTGTTCAAATCTGTAATCTTACGATCGTCTCGGTGCCAAGGTCCCTGTGTGGAACGGGTCTTTGGTCAAAAGAGTAAGGAGTTTAAAGGATACCGAGACAGACACCTTGAATCTCACACTTCAACAGTCCACGTCATTGTTACCAAACTTATTTTTGTTGACAGTATATTTCTCATTTATAAATGTACATAAACATGTATTTTTATCAAACATATGGAGAGTATGTAATTATAACGAGAAGTTATGTTTCACTGTCTCGCCTAAAACTGGGCCAAATCCACCATAAGTACCGTGTTAAAAAAACATCATTTAATGGTTGTTACGTCTTTGGTGTGAAGTTTGATGTTGGTGTTATTCGAATGTGTGATATGTTACGGTTTCATACCGAAATACTATCGAGCAGGACAGCTATTTACTAAGGTAAAGTTTAAAACAAATTTTATGTTCAATTCTCTTTTTTCATCAAGGCACCCTGGAACAAAGATACGAATCGTACCATTTTCTTTTGTGCCAAAGGGTTTCTTAACATCAGTATAAGCACGCAGAATCGTATAGCATTATTGAACTGAGTACGAAAGTGTCCCTTAAAAACTCTCTAACCTTGTAAATTAGGTGTATTTTTTCTACCAAAACCCCTGTCAACACGTTTTTGGTCTGTGACATAATCAAATTATGTCCAAACTTGTATCTGGGTCTCCAGTCAAACCCATCTATGATCAATGTGAAGATACGCTCTTCTACTCTCAAATGCGCGTAACGGTTGGCGTAGCATAAATCGCGAACCAGTCGAGAATTCTGTGATACCATTCCGCTATGCACGGAGAGAGAAAAACAATAACAAAGGCACCCATCAGTTCCGACAAATTGCCGGAGATCAGTGCCCCTCAACCACTACAGTACCCCTACCACAATTATGTAGTAAAAAGTGAAGAATAGGTTTTCCTGAGTTATCTGCACTTCCGCCGTGTCTTTCTTAAGGACTTGTTTGTTGGTTATTATTCACTATACTTGGCGTTTACGTTTGTAGTACAACAAAAGATATATTTTGTTGTATATTCAACTAAAACAATACAGGAGATTCAATGGGTCACACATTTTGTCTGTATCTAAGGCTCAAACTACCGATTATGTGTTTGTCCATCCATTGTCCTTCTTTTAACACTATTAACACTGTATGTATAATCACACTATGCATGAGTGCCTATATTTCAGCCTCAGACATTTTAACACTAGTGATGAGGATTAGTGGAAACTTTATTTCACAAGTCCTCAGAGATTGTAGCTGGTGTTGTTTGTCTAAAACGAAAATGTTTACCTATTTACACTTTTGTCAGTTATATTATGTTCCAATTTGTAGCAACATTGAAGCGTCGCGAACTGGTTCAGGATTACTGCCTCACCAATTCATGAGGACAACCATCATTGGATTTTCCCTTGTCTTCGACACAATACAGTCATCTCTTGTTGGCGGACCAGCATGAATTTCATAGGCTGTATTGTATATTTTGTAATATTGATATTTTCTGTACCGTCCAAATCTACCTTGTGGTATTATTGTCAGATGTGATTTTATACATATGTACTATATTTACATGTATAACCGTTATTAAACTAGCATCCATCAGCCATTACTGTTTCAGTAGTCTCAGGATTATCTTCAAGAATCATGCTTGTTAACAATGTTGACCCCTACCCCCATATAAATCTGACCTAAGCTGTAGAAAATCTTGCCTGTAGACAGAGGCGAGTCACAATACCTCACTCAATACCAGTATATCAATATATACTTCATATTTATAAATGTAAAAGAATTGCGCTTATGGGTTCACTCATAAAGCAAGTACTGCATCTTGGTTTATAGTATTCCCAGAAATTATTGAGAAAGTTGTTTGGGCAAATATCTGATACATGTATATAAACTATAGACGTTTTACTTAAATGAATATGATATGATTCTCTTACAGTCTTTTCAGTACTTTGTGAGACCTTAATTCTTGCCCCGCAATACACGAATGAATGCGCCTAGGTATACTACCGATCAAAGTTTGTAGGAAATCGTGTGATAGCGTACCACAATATTCGACCACTTCTTTCTTCATATTCTCAATATTTCTAAGTCCTTTTTGGTTTTTACTGTCCTTCATTAGTCCCCACACATTCTAAATAGGGTTAAGATCTCGGCTATAGCTGGGCCAGTCTATTTAAAACTTGAACATTTTCGACCAACAACCACTGTTTTATGTAGCCCGCAGTGTTTTTGGGGTCGTTATCATGCTTGGAAATACAATAATCTTCATACAGTGATCGGGCCGTTGGAAGGAAGTGACCATTTAAGATGTCACCATATCGTTCCTTCCTCAAATTTTCAGTGAAAACACACAACAGCCACCCTATGTTTTGGGAGTTGGTAGAGAGGTTTTACGGTATCTTTTGTCCAAATTTTCACATTTCAAATTTCACAAGTTCGGGAAAATCCAGACAGCTTTCATCAGATAAAAAAACATTATTCCAATCTTGATTTCGTGAGACCTACACCAGTTTTTAAACGTCTTTCTTTTTGTGCATCTTTCATCAATAAGGTGAGGGAAATCCGCTCTTTTTCACCCAGTAAAGTCTTTGTAATTCTTGTCTATGGGTTTCATTACATACCTGAGGACTTACTCTATTAATTATCTCGTTTCCGATATTCTCAATGCTTGTCAATTTTCCCCTACTCTCAATCTGACCAAGTTGCCGGCCTCTCTACCCCTGTCTTGTGCTCAAATCCCAACTTCTGGCTGAATATGCTTCGAAGTTGTATACTGTAGACAGAGGAATGTCATGTCTACCAGCAAACTCTTTTGCATTAGTCACACCCCTTTCAAAATCATCTAAAACCAGCTTTCTTTTCTTTTCTGTTGTCAAATCTGCCATGTCAACAATGGAAGCCGTCTGCTACACCAGGGGAGATAGCTCTTGATGTCGTAAGGTTCATTCTCAAGCCTACATGAGTTGCCTCCGATATTGAGTACCTTACTACATAAATGTAACACCTCTTTTAAAATTATATTATCAGTATTAGGAAACAAAGATGTTCTCAATTTCTGGGAAAACTATCTGGTGTATAAACATAGACTGATATTGTGACTTTGTGCTTCTTTGCCAGCTGAAATGTGTGGATTTAAGCACTGTGGACGTCAACCACTTTGTGACAACTGTATATGATGAAGAACCATAAACCATTTATTAAAACCATGTCACCAACTCAACCCAAGCAATGAATTTGCCTCTATTAACAAGCACCAAAGTGCCTGGGATATAATATAAATCTGACCTGGGTACTCACAGGCTTCATTGTTTGCGGGCAAATAACAAATCACTTGTCGAATCAACCAGCCCTGAAAATGGATAATGCCAGAGCATCAGGTTTTTACGTGACAGCAATCAGTGACACCTCAAGGGAGTCAAGCTACACAGGGCAGGATGGTCACCAAGGTGTCAGGGCCTGGGCATCAGTCTGGATGTATCGAGTGAGTTTAGTTTTAAGCCGCACTCAGTAGTGTTCCAGCTATATAGCAGCGGTCTGTAAATAATTGAGTATGGAAGAGACAATCCAGAGATCAGCAGCATGAGCATTGATCTACACAATTGGAATACGATGACATGTGTCAACCAAGTCAGCAAGCCTGACCACTCGATCCTGTGAGTCGCCTCTTACGACAAGCATGGCTGGCTGAAGATAAATTCTAACCCGGATCTTCACGTGTCAGGCTGAATATATCTAACCAACTTGGGTGCAGATGTACGTGGCCGAAGGAAACACATAATTACTAAAACTAATTCACCTGAAATACATTAAAATACAGAAAAGAAACAACAAAACACAAAAGCAGACTGTGAACTGATTGAAGATAGTTTACTGTCCACTCTCACACTCCACGCTTTAACTATGTACAATCCACACAGTGCACAGATACTATGTCTGTAATTAAAATGGTTATGATTAACACAACTGACAAACCTACATAACAAGATATCAACCAAGTTGCCAGACACATACAGACCACAGTAGTTGCCGACAGCATTGATTATTGCTTGTATGTACAAAAACAAAAAATCACTTCCTGTCTTCAGCAATGGAAATTAATACAAGTACACATCACAAGTCCATTTACCACAGGGATAATGAAATGAAGAAAGCCATTAGCATCATTTGCTACTTGGGATTTCAGAAATATGTCAAAATATCAGAGCACTTGATAATATTCAAAGCATGTAAACAACCAGGAGAAAAAGTCATTTTCAAAGTTTTAATGTGAAGCAAAAGTAAGTAGGAGTCTTAACAAAATGTGACGGTTTAGTGTTAATATCCACTGCATGACTGCAATAAACAAGGCCTGGCCATCATCATCATCATCATCATCATCATCATCATCTCCAACAAAGGGGCAGCACTATTCAGCATTACAATAAACAAATAATTGATAGACATCAGAGACATGATGCCTTTAGGATTTTCTGTTCATGAATATAACCTGATTCTAATACATGTACGAGAGCAAGGTTAATGAAACACCTTATTTGGTTCAGAAGGTACAAACGAGGTTGATTAATGAAAACATGAGAATTAATCTTTCTTATCCTTCCTGTAGGTAAGTCAGGATTGTGGATACCGAAGAACACAATCACGATGGACCAGTTCTGGCACGACCTCCATAACAGATACTGTATTCACCGATTCCATGGACAATGTTAGTAATGATAAGAAATAGCAGGATACCAGACAAAGGTTCTAGTGATTGTTAGCGCTTGTGACAAGAATCATGATACCATATCACCAGTTTACATCATTGATCCATGCCTTGTAAGATAATATACAGATCAGTGCACTCAGTCTTAAAAGTCTTAAGTCACATGTCTTAAAAACATTCAGTCAAAAAACGTATAAAATATTCTCAAAAACTGAAGTGACAACTTTAAAAGCATTAATGTGACAAAATACTAAAATAAATAAACACAAGATGACATGATCAAAATGCTTACAAACAAAATGGTTGTGTTTTAAAGAGATCAAATGAAAAGTTGACCAAAGTTCATGAACACAGAAACAGTTCCAGTCAATATTGATAGACTTCTCTAGAATCCATCTGTCATTTATACATAGAAAACTGACAGAAAAGAAGACACATGAAGTCAGTCCTGTGGAGGTCCTGGTAATGAAGATATATAACATGGCACCCTATTACTTACTAGGTTAATGGACATAAGAAAGAAAGAACCCTACTGAGAATGTTATGTTGAGATTGTATTTAGGGAGTGAGCCGAAACTACATTACTTTCAGCATTATTCCAGCTATATAAGAAGCACAAGAAATGTGTTTCACACATTGGAAATGAAGGAAGGCTTTCTGCATGACATAGCCACTTTAGCAACTAGAGGATCCCATCACCCCTATGTATAGAGAGTGAGTGAGATTAATTATATGCTGCTTTTAGCATTATTCCATTCCAAGTTATCCATCTTATTATGAAGCCTTTCTCTCTGTGTATAACTCACCCCTCAAACCTGACCAGGATAACTTCGATCAAAAAGATCACCCAATATCACAATTAAATATCACTTGAATTAAACATGATTCAGTGAATGGCTACCACAGACACTAACAGGTAACACAACAGATCAGATATATTCTGTCTATCCCTGTCTTACTATTAGTTATAAATCAAACAYTCAACAGGTGTCTGTCATCATATTTTCCTATATGTGTGCTTTAATTCAAAGATCTGTATTATATAAATTAGAAACTGTCTTAATATCACTAATTAACATTTCCACCATTCTTTGCTTTCAAAGATGTCAAAGAGTGTTGATTAAATGCAACGAGGGAGCAAATTCATGCACTTTTGAGTATAAGTCACTCATAACCTCAAGGTCTATACTAGTGAGTGAGTTTAGTTTTACCCCACACTCAGCAATATTCCAGCTATATGGCCGCGGTCTGTAAATAATCAAGTCTGGACCAGACAATCCAGTGATCGACAGAGCGAGCATCGATCTACACAATTGGGATACAATGACGTGTCAACCAAGTCCGCGAACCTGACCACTCGATCCCATTAGTCGCCATTAGTTACGACAAGCATGGGTTACTAAAGATCAATTCTCACCCGGACCTTCATGGGTTAGGTCTATACTAAGGTGATTAGAGTACCATATTATGAAGCAAATCACAGCAATCTGACCAAAATCTGAACTTTTTCTGCGATTTGACAGTTCTCTTTGAAGAGAGATACCAAATCAGAGCCAAAGACCCGATATATATAAGATTGTAAATCACAGGGAACACAATACTACTGTACGGCTCTGCCTCAGTATCTGTGGATCATACTGCCAGTATCTGATATGTACAAAGTCAAGGACTACACAGTATAAAATATGAAATACTACAAACAGAACAACATCAATATCACATAGCATATCCCAATACAGCAAATTTTGGACAGCTTGCCTGCAATAGAAATAATGGGCAACATTTGCATACAAATTCATGTATAAAACCTTCCCTAAGCAGCCTATGAATAAAGTAAGGGACTGGTCATCTATTTTCAGAGAGGTGTGGTCGGTGAGATTAAGTGGGTTGGGGGTCATGAAAAAATGACACCGAAAAAAGGGGTGTCACCAAAATCTATGAGGGGGAGGACATGTAAAAATGGAAAGAGTTCTATTTTTGTCAAATAAAACAAGTTCTAACTTTCTAAGTCCTTATGATGTATTATAGGAATCAGGGAAATAAATATTGCATGTATTTTGAGAGTCGTGAACAAATGACGAAATGGGGTCAGGAAAATATGATCTGGGCCTACTGGGCAGACTACTGTCTAAAAAGTCCACAAGAACTTAATCGGTTTGAGGTTTTATTGGTGTAACAATTTAAGAGTTTTGTACATCACAATTCTGTGTTTAATTTGAATGTGCCTTCATAATACTTATGGTTCTTGACAATGCAAGCCCAACACTGTGACTATAAACACTCCGAGCAGACCTATGCTCATGGCAATAATTTCTGTACTCAAACTGCCATCATACATATATATACTGCAAGACAGATAATGCTTCTGTAGGCACACACCTGTGAGTCGGCCTGATAAGGGAATACCTAACATGCATGTAATTTGATTTTTATCTAAAGTATTGGACTTCAGCATGACATACAAGGTATATCAAAATTAGTGTTATTAAAACTAAATTCTATGACCCATGCAGTAAACTCTTCTGCAATTACTTTCCTCCTCCAACTCTCCCCCTCTACAACACAAGCTGCACCCACAGCTCCTCTGCCTCATTATAACACAATTACATGATCTTCAACTTCAGAGAATACATATATAATACATCCAATTCCACATCATTTGCTGAAACTGGCATTATCACCTTGGTTAGTTAAAGCTCATCTCATACCAACATCTAGCTAACAAATGAAGCACTGCAAACAGAATACAATCAATACTGGCTAACCTACACCTAAGCTTTCTAGTGAGTGAGTGAGTGAGTATAGTTTAACGCTGCTTATAGCAATATTCCAGCAACATCACGGCGAGGGACACCAGAAATGAGCTTCAAACATTGTGCCCATGTGGGGAATCGAACACGGGTATTTGGTGTAATGAGCAAATGCTTTAACCACTAGGCTACCCCACCACCCCCTAAACTTTCAAGAGCTGAGATTGTAAGGCATGGCACAAAGAATCATTATGAATGAAAAAAGACAAATAAATAGTACTTTGACATGTATACCACATGGACTATGTACAAGGAACTGTAATTTATACACGTCACAAACAAATAAAGTACAAAACCTTAGGCCACATAAAAATACACCATCACATAGCAAATACATGTTGTGACTTTGAAGTCAATAGGTTAAAATATTTAGTTGTGCTTTGCTACATTGTAACTGAGTATGAATACTTCAAATATTTAAGAAGGGCTCTTATTGATTCAATCAATGGAC
>VKKT01009745.1:24815-35133 GCA_008038995.1 Haliotis laevigata | reverse complement strand
GGGTCTTGTTTGAAAGGTTGCATCAATGGATATTATGGTGCATTTTGTAACATCTCCTGTGACGTCTGTCTTGACGGTGTATGTGATCGGACCCACGGAACCTGCATCAGAGGATGTAATAATACTGACGGTAGATGCACATCTAGCTGTACTCATGACTGTCCCATAGATGAATGCCTTACAAATATACCTTGCAAAGGTAAGATCTGGAAACATTTTGATCAAGCATTCGAAACGTAATTTACCATAACTTTCTATTGCAACCCATTGTTTATGGGGAATGATGAGTGATGGAAAATTGCTTTTGTGTGAAGATAGTGTTTATGTAATTGCGACATTGAAGTCAAATTGTATGTTTCGGATGTTAAGGTGTCCGTATCTTGTTATCCTAAAGTGATGTCAGAATCGTCACCAATGTATTAGACGGCATGTAATCTGGTGAATCCATGTTTAAGTTCTTTATAAAGTCAAAAGTCATTTTGTAACTACCCACATACGCTGACCTGATCATGTTTTGTTTGTTATTCAGAAGTTGGTCAGTCGAAGATTCATATCAAGTATATCGTGATAGGACTGTCAGCAGTGCTGTTCTTTACTGGCATCCTGTGTGCATTTTGTATTCGAAAATGCTGGTGTAAAAGAAGGTGAGTCTTTATATGGTGCCTCTGGTTTTACTCTGAACACTCTTTTTCGTTTTTTCGGTTGTCGGTTTTAAAATGACAAAGCAGTGGCCGTGAATACCCAAAGACACTTTTACAAAGCCACAAGACAGGGGAGGACGACGTGTTTCTTGTTTGAGATGCTACAGATCCTCTTGAACCCAGGAGCCGCCTTCATTTCGAGATGTTGTGGATTCAATCCAACGGTAGCCCCAAATTCTGTCCTTGTCTGTCACCATATTCAACTTTCGTATTTTTTTTATATCTTACAAAACATAAAATAAATAATCAATAATTGCAAGTACTGTCTCAATTTCAACACAGGAACCAAGAAACAGACACCTACACAGTCGAGTACCAGCCTCCATCAAACAAATATTGGGAAATTAGAGATGCGGATGTGGGCCAAGAATGTGGTTCTCCTGAAAATGTGTCAAATGATGTTATTCCACCGTTGGCAGAACAGTTTCAGGAGGCACGTGGGGCACACAGTGATGTTTCATCCGAAGGCGCATCATACACCCACCTGGCGAGGGATACCACTGAATGTGACGAAACAGCTGTTATCAAATATATCACACCATCTGAGGAAAAGGAGGACCAGTAAACTGCTGTTTTGAAGGCACTCCAATATCCATACACTCATCTCTTGAAAATCCTAGATAACCACTTTTGAAGGTTGCAGGAACGGTTCCTGGACAGAAAACCTGTATGTTGTACATATATATCACTGGCACTCTATGCATGGTGAATTGTTGCTTATTGTATGTGAGTGATGTGTTTTTGTTAAGAAAAAATATATTAATTTGTTTCATGAAATATCAATGTCGGAACAAGGATCCCAATGCTTTCTTTTTGACGACATATTGCAATGACATTAAACAGTTTAGGGTTACAGGATAAAACATGAACCTGAATGTTAAGGAACCTTTGGATTAATTCATAGTCTTTATTTTTTTGGTATTTAAGTCATTTATTTTCCGTTTTCATGAATTAAAAACGGACGATGTACGGACACCTGTATAAAAAAGATAGCATGCCTGTGGAGCATGGTACCATGGCATGTTACAAGTGAGGCTATTGTTATTATTATGATGTACAAATAGCTGTAGGCACATAGAACATGCTACACAGAAATATGTGTCAGTTTATAATAATGTATAACAGATGACACACAAAAGTGTTATACAAACCACACTATGTTATAAATAATGTTATTAACTTCCTTTGGATTAGTTCATGAAAAGATCAAACATTTTTGTAAACTATTTCAGCTTAAACATTGTCTCAAGATGTCGGTTTCACACTGAAGGTAATTCTCTCATAGGAATTATGTTGGTGGTTTCCCTTTCGATGAGACTATTTCAAGAATTATTGATGTTGTAAATAATACAGCTGTTTGTTCTTTATGAGATTCCCTTGATGATTGTCATATATCACGGACACTTGTCAATGTAGTCACAACAAATGTATAGGTATGTAATCGATATATACTAAAGAAGGAATGTAAACGTGTGTATACTTAATGTATTATGTAAATAATCAATTGTGAATAATGAACAGATCATAATATATTGTTCAAATTTGGGTCAAGAAACAATCGAATTGTGGCCAGGGGAATGTCCAGCCACTCATCTTGCAGTATGTGTGTCAACAGTTGTGTGTTCTGTAAATTTTGCTGACCCGTTCTGAGTAGTTTCTCAAGAGCATCCCATAAATGTTCGACTGGGTTTAGATTTGGAGACCTTTAGGGACATGGAATGGTTTTATGGTTCCTCGACAAGGCCTTTGTCAGTTTTGTTGTGTGAGGTCGGGGGTTATCATGTTGCAAAAATGTTTTCATAATGGGAAGGATGTGTGGCAGATGATTTTCATCTTGTATAAACCTGAGTAGTTAAACTGCTCTGTACTCAGTCTGTGCTATAAGCATGGGAGATGGTGGCCCACATCACTACGCTTGGCATTGAGGCCGACGATGCTGATACGTCTCGGGCGGATACTACAGTGTTCCTGACTGGGCTGACATCCTACGTAACCCTGGTATGGCTGTAGCTTTATAGGTGGCCGTGGTGAGTCTCGCGAAAATGAGCAACCCGTGTGAACCTTTTTTGCCTTGTGACACGTCGTCGACCGGAATTGGGTAGGTCACGTACTGACCCTGCCGCTGATAATGGTTCTGTAGTCTTGGAATGGTGCTTGGCCATACGTGGAAAAAAGAACAAAGTTACCGCCGAGTAGCCTGTCTGCAGTCGGCTGACGGCGTGTTCCCTTGAGCTTCAGTCATGGCTTGTTTCTCTTTTTCGTTTGCTGTAAAATTGTGACGGACAAATCAAAACCCTCGTCTTCATAGCCTGTAATTTTCATTCGATGTTGGTATGGATTGTTTTGCGTTTTCTCCACTTTTTCAGGACTCTTACGTTGTACTTTATTCTAACCGCTCAAATAACTCCTGAAGCATGCAGACATAAAAAATACATATTTTGTGAACATTTCTCTTGAAAATCAGCAAATCTGCTCCAGACATGTCCAATTTTTCAACTTTTGCTTTTCTTTTTCTGCACATCATTACCAAACTGCAGATCATTGCCACACTATGAATGTTTCGATTTGAGGAAAATGAACTTATCCTCTTATTTGTTTTACATGTACAGTGTAATTACTACTTTACGCCATTGTGAATTACTTCTTATGTATACATGTTAAACTCTGGCCTATTCGAACGAAGCGTTATCGACGAGTTACCCGTACGTGTTGAAGGCAGCGGATGAGAACAGCATGACATGTCATTATACAAATGTAGTAAGTGCTGATTCATTCAGTCTATTAATAAAACCTCTCCATATCTAGGTCCTTATGTTACTTCTTTCCTGATGAATGTAATCTATGCTTGCCGACACAATGCACCTCCATGGTCCAGCAGATCGAACCTTTGCTCGGAGAATGTGGTACTTCTTGTTACTCCGTCTGATATTTTAGGGGCATCAGTGGCATGCATGTTAAAAGTAGTAGGGTATTTTCATAAACTAGCTCAATAATGAGCTAGATGAGTGAGTGAGAATGGCTTTACGCCGCGTTTAGTAATTTTCCAGCAATATCGCGGAGGGGACACCAGAAATGGGCTTCATACATTGTGGGAAATCTAACCCGGATCTTCAGTGTGACGAGGCAACCCCACCTCCCAGCTCAATAGAGGGACGGATGTCACACTAACTGTTATGACTAGCTACAACGCAGTCTCGAAACCAGAAGATCCGGTTGCAGTCATTTAACAGTGACCACCGGCGCAGAAAAGCTATGGTGGCGTGCACCAACCAAAATACCTCTGACATACTTTCCTTTCACAACACAACCTGCTGACATACATTGTATTGTCACAACTGTACACGCAGACACAGCCGAGGTTGCGGGAGGGACTACTGTAAAGGTGGGCTGATACGTGTGTATCAAGTTTAATATTTTGTTGATGAGAATGTAACCATAATATATCAGCTTGCCCAACGTTATTTAACTGTATCGCATTACAATACCATTACGCCAATGACAATCACACTTTAGATCTCATTGAATTGCAAAATGTGGGTATGTATATTTGACACCCTTCGCTGGACAGAATTTGTACAGTAACATTACGACGGGGAAAGAAACAGCTTATGTCTCGCTATACCTTAGCGTTATGTAAGTACGTTATTTGAGATTGCACCACTGACTCTGTCTGTAGGTCGATAGAAACATGAATGGAGCTGTGCTAATGCAAATTAAAGCTGGGTCTCCTCGAGGTAGATATTATAGTTGGTTCTGAGACTGCTACAGTTTCAAAGAACGGGTAGATTAGATGCGCATGTTACAGATCTGAGTACAGATCTATCTCTCCCATATAGACACGACGTACGTCTGTTGCGCCCATGGGGGTTAGAAGAGATTTTAATGTTTGCCAGAGTTTGACACAAATTGAATATTTGTATGGAGTCACAATGGCCTCTTGGTACATGATCTGAATCTTTTAAATACACACTGTTTGCTGGAATTTGTTCTAGGGTTTTCGAACATACCAAGCATTAAACCGACCTTGAAGTGTTCTGTCTTCCCTACTGTGTCCTATATCTCATTGTTGACAACACCACAAAGAGGAGACGACATATTCAGTAACACTGATGTTTCAGTTTCTTCTCATCATATTGGGTGAGTTCGTGCTTATAAATGACATGCTTTTGAGATCTTTTCTTTCGCTCAAAAAGTATATTATACACATTGTTTGATTGGTCCGGGTTAGAAGTGATCTTCAGCAACCCATGCCTGTCGTACGAGGCTATTTATAGGGTGGTCAGGCTGGCTGACTTGGTTGACACATGTCGTCGTATCCCACTTGCGTAGACCGATGCTCATGCTGTTGATGACTGGATTGTCTGGTCCAGGCTCGATTAATAACATAGCTGGAATATGGCTGAGTGAGGCGTTAAACAATAACCAAACAACCACACGAAACTCACTCACTCGTTTGATATGAAGTACAGACTTCACACTGTCGTGTGTGGATGATTGTTCGAAATATATATTTCAATCACATCTTAATACATTTTTCACTGTTTCTCAGTAACCGATGTCGGAGGGGACACAGTATGTCCATGGGGAAGATATGGAGAAGCGTGTGACAAAAATTGTTCTGAACGCTGCAGGATGTTGCCTGTGGAGAACATAGTTCACTGTGACAAGATTAGTGGAAGGTGTTCAGAAGGATGTATCGCTGGCTGGTACGATGATAAATGTAACCAGGAGTGCAGCCAGAACTATATCAACAACACCTGCAATCACCAAGATGGAGCCTGTACATTGGGATGCAAAGATGGCAAACAAGGAACGTTTTGTGAAGGTAAGAATTACCTGTGTACTGCAGCCGANAGCTTTATAGGTGGCCGTGGTGAGTCTCGCGAAAATGAGCAACCCGTGTGAACCTTTTTTGCCTTGTGACACGTCGTCGACCGGAATTGGGTAGGTCACGTACTGACCCTGCCGCTGATAATGGTTCTGTAGTCTTGGAATGGTGCTTGGCCATACGTGGAAAAAAGAACAAAGTTACCGCCGAGTAGCCTGTCTGCAGTCGGCTGACGGCGTGTTCCCTTGAGCTTCAGTCATGGCTTGTTTCTCTTTTTCGTTTGCTGTAAAATTGTGACGGACAAATCAAAACCCTCGTCTTCATAGCCTGTAATTTTCATTCGATGTTGGTATGGATTGTTTTGCGTTTTCTCCACTTTTTCAGGACTCTTACGTTGTACTTTATTCTAACCGCTCAAATAACTCCTGAAGCATGCAGACATAAAAAATACATATTTTGTGAACATTTCTCTTGAAAATCAGCAAATCTGCTCCAGACATGTCCAATTTTTCAACTTTTGCTTTTCTTTTTCTGCACATCATTACCAAACTGCAGATCATTGCCACACTATGAATGTTTCGATTTGAGGAAAATGAACTTATCCTCTTATTTGTTTTACATGTACAGTGTAATTACTACTTTACGCCATTGTGAATTACTTCTTATGTATACATGTTAAACTCTGGCCTATTCGAACGAAGCGTTATCGACGAGTTACCCGTACGTGTTGAAGGCAGCGGATGAGAACAGCATGACATGTCATTATACAAATGTAGTAAGTGCTGATTCATTCAGTCTATTAATAAAACCTCTCCATATCTAGGTCCTTATGTTACTTCTTTCCTGATGAATGTAATCTATGCTTGCCGACACAATGCACCTCCATGGTCCAGCAGATCGAACCTTTGCTCGGAGAATGTGGTACTTCTTGTTACTCCGTCTGATATTTTAGGGGCATCAGTGGCATGCATGTTAAAAGTAGTAGGGTATTTTCATAAACTAGCTCAATAATGAGCTAGATGAGTGAGTGAGAATGGCTTTACGCCGCGTTTAGTAATTTTCCAGCAATATCGCGGAGGGGACACCAGAAATGGGCTTCATACATTGTGGGAAATCTAACCCGGATCTTCAGTGTGACGAGGCAACCCCACCTCCCAGCTCAATAGAGGGACGGATGTCACACTAACTGTTATGACTAGCTACAACGCAGTCTCGAAACCAGAAGATCCGGTTGCAGTCATTTAACAGTGACCACCGGCGCAGAAAAGCTATGGTGGCGTGCACCAACCAAAATACCTCTGACATACTTTCCTTTCACAACACAACCTGCTGACATACATTGTATTGTCACAACTGTACACGCAGACACAGCCGAGGTTGCGGGAGGGACTACTGTAAAGGTGGGCTGATACGTGTGTATCAAGTTTAATATTTTGTTGATGAGAATGTAACCATAATATATCAGCTTGCCCAACGTTATTTAACTGTATCGCATTACAATACCATTACGCCAATGACAATCACACTTTAGATCTCATTGAATTGCAAAATGTGGGTATGTATATTTGACACCCTTCGCTGGACAGAATTTGTACAGTAACATTACGACGGGGAAAGAAACAGCTTATGTCTCGCTATACCTTAGCGTTATGTAAGTACGTTATTTGAGATTGCACCACTGACTCTGTCTGTAGGTCGATAGAAACATGAATGGAGCTGTGCTAATGCAAATTAAAGCTGGGTCTCCTCGAGGTAGATATTATAGTTGGTTCTGAGACTGCTACAGTTTCAAAGAACGGGTAGATTAGATGCGCATGTTACAGATCTGAGTACAGATCTATCTCTCCCATATAGACACGACGTACGTCTGTTGCGCCCATGGGGGTTAGAAGAGATTTTAATGTTTGCCAGAGTTTGACACAAATTGAATATTTGTATGGAGTCACAATGGCCTCTTGGTACATGATCTGAATCTTTTAAATACACACTGTTTGCTGGAATTTGTTCTAGGGTTTTCGAACATACCAAGCATTAAACCGACCTTGAAGTGTTCTGTCTTCCCTACTGTGTCCTATATCTCATTGTTGACAACACCACAAAGAGGAGACGACATATTCAGTAACACTGATGTTTCAGTTTCTTCTCATCATATTGGGTGAGTTCGTGCTTATAAATGACATGCTTTTGAGATCTTTTCTTTCGCTCAAAAAGTATATTATACACATTGTTTGATTGGTCCGGGTTAGAAGTGATCTTCAGCAACCCATGCCTGTCGTACGAGGCTATTTATAGGGTGGTCAGGCTGGCTGACTTGGTTGACACATGTCGTCGTATCCCACTTGCGTAGACCGATGCTCATGCTGTTGATGACTGGATTGTCTGGTCCAGGCTCGATTAATAACATAGCTGGAATATGGCTGAGTGAGGCGTTAAACAATAACCAAACAACCACACGAAACTCACTCACTCGTTTGATATGAAGTACAGACTTCACACTGTCGTGTGTGGATGATTGTTCGAAATATATATTTCAATCACATCTTAATACATTTTTCACTGTTTCTCAGTAACCGATGTCGGAGGGGACACAGTATGTCCATGGGGAAGATATGGAGAAGCGTGTGACAAAAATTGTTCTGAACGCTGCAGGATGTTGCCTGTGGAGAACATAGTTCACTGTGACAAGATTAGTGGAAGGTGTTCAGAAGGATGTATCGCTGGCTGGTACGATGATAAATGTAACCAGGAGTGCAGCCAGAACTATATCAACAACACCTGCAATCACCAAGATGGAGCCTGTACATTGGGATGCAAAGATGGCAAACAAGGAACGTTTTGTGAAGGTAAGAATTACCTGTGTACTGCAGCCGATCAATAGACACATGTACATATTCTCCTAATAAACATATCAACATCTTCCAACTGGACCAAGTGATTCCAAGCCAATTTGACGTGATACCCTTAGATTTGTCCAAATGCGTTGAGTATAAAAATTGGCAGAAACGTTTCCTTATTCGCAAATGTGAAAAAAATCGCATAAATAAATAATTGTTCGTTGTTTTTATTGTGATTCCTGCATTCCGATTGCACGAACTGGTCACGTGGTATTGCCTTTCGTTTCCAAATGAATGGAAACATTAAGCGACGCCCATCAACGCGGATTACATTCAATACTACTGCTTGTCGGAGGATACCTTTTACAATTGAGATAATTCACTTTCTGTTTAACCGTATCACAGGTTATTTTGGCGGTATTCATACATAGTCAGGATCGCACAAACCGCCTTTTCTTACCCGAAATGAAAGAAAAATTGCCCAACATAAATGTATAGATCTGAAAAGTTCATTCTACACGGTCACCCATGAACACTATAGAGTACTGAGCACCTGCAGAACTAGAAATGTAACTGTCATAAGTAAAACCTTGTTCTAGATTTATATTTTTGAAATTAGATTGCTTTGTGTGTATACAAGCCAAATGGGGTTGCTAGGTACTGCTTCCCACGTTGAACCACTATTAGGTAAGTCAGGAAACAGTCAGCCAGCATCACTGAACGAGCAACCCAGTTGTATTGAAATACACTGACTAACAGCTACATTCTAATGCAGCCGCCGTTACGAATGGCAGGAGTACTGCCGTGCAGCGTCAGGTTACAAATGCTTCCATTTCTTGTTTAAGTTTGTGAATGGCGGGTGCTACCGGTAGGGCAAGACATGCGTACCGTTATCTCGAGCTCCTAGAGGCATCACTGATCTTCTGTGATCTATTCATATAATTTCCACAGCTAGCCTATACATCATACGGAATTTCTTTCTGAGGATTTTCAAGACGGAATTATTTTGCACTGACGTACTATATTATCAAAGTGATTAAAACAAGCAGGCTTTACTATCCGTAATAGCGACTGGTGGCACCACGATGGGTGACAAGCTAAGTATTTGTTCATAGTTTCAGAGGACGAAAACCATGAGGACGACAACACAACAATCCGTTCGAAGAAAGCCAACCCTGTGATAGTCACTGTTATTGTGGGGGCATTCATCATGCTTCTAATCAGTTCACTGGTTGGTTACTTCTGGTAAGCATCTCACATGATGTGTTTGAGGTGTGTTCAGTGAAACAAGGTTACATCGGAAACTGTTCTCCTGGGGTTCCAGCTCTACTCATCCAACTGCGTATCGTTATTATACATGAACAAAAATTCCAAAACACTTCCCACCCACAACATAGTGTTATATTTACGAAAGCCTAATTGTTCCACACGGGGAACATAAATCCATATAGTTTGACAACCGAATTATTTCAAATGTTTTCGATTACGATTTTTAACTTAATGCTTTTGTTATTCTCATATTATTTCAGTTATTTTTTTATATTTCTTGGGATGTTTTGTCGTTACTTTTCTTATTTTCTCATTACTTCAATTAATCTATATATGTTAATCATGGTTTAGACAATAAGAATTTGATATTTTGTGATAAAACACTCATAAACAGACATAAAACACTCAGGGAACCTTACAGTTATGTGTCTGGATACGATAGACGAACATTACAGTGATAAGAGCAAAATTATCTATGTGATTGTAAACATTTCTTTTTGTCAAATTATTTTAATTCATTTAAGTTCAGCAGGTGTACAGTTGATTACATTTATCATTGTTTTTCATAGCATATACAATGAAGCGCTCATAAAATGATGGACATGTCAGGTGTATAATTATATCTGTAATACATTGTTCAGAGGTTTCCATTTGGAATGAAATTTAGGCAAAACATTGTTCTTACA
>VKKT01009745.1:13650-24717 GCA_008038995.1 Haliotis laevigata | reverse complement strand
TATACTGAAAATCTAAAAGCTTTACATCCTTTGTGCTGTTTCTGTATTTTTTAAACACAATTTTCATGAAATGTCTGTATTTAGTTTATTCTGCCAATTTGTGACAAACTGTAGGTGGGGTGCCATTTGCAATATGTTTGTCATAGATAATTCTATATCCCTTTATTTGATGAAATAGGTCTTGAAGAGTTGAGTGTAGTAAGAGGTTTTGAGTTCTTATGGGATCAGATAAAAGTGTATTTTCCCAAGATTTGGGAATATTTAAGATGATCTTATTGTACTCTAAAACTGTTCCTTTGATGCAGTGAATCTTTTTTATTTCATTGAAAGACAAAAAAGAACATTTTCACCCCATATATCTCTTATTGTGTGAATACCTCTGCTAAATCAATCTTCAATCAAGGAACTTGGTGATTCATCCACAAAGGTTCAGCCAAGATTTCTTCTGGTTGACAAGTATTTATCTTATGTTGTTGATTATATTAGTCTTTTTCTAGTATTGATTACCCGTAAATCCTCCAAATTTGGATTAAATTATATACCAAGGATGTTAAAGTCACCTTCATGCCAGTCTAGGCTATTTTCTGCACATAAATTCACTTTGCTACCAATCATTGAACCTATCCAAATATCTTTTGTTTTTTCCATGATTATCTTAAGCCCTGACATTTTAGAGAGTTTATGTAAAGATTCTAGAGCTGCTTTAATGCTATATAAGGGTCTGCCAGATATAATTGAGTATCATCAGCATATTGATGGTAAACATTTCTTATCTGCTTTGAACTGAAGTGACATTCAATAATTCCTATTACACGTGTTTCACTATATTAATTAGTTGCTTCTTTCCATTCCAGTCTGCACCAACGATGTAAGTGTAACATAATCTTAATTTATTGATTTTTCTATCTTATGTTACCAATTGCAACAGGATAAAGCTTTATTACTGAAACTGTTTGGGCTTAAAATGTGTTTGTGATGGGTTCCACTGGGAGGGCAAGATACACAACCTGCTATCATACTTGTCTGAACATGATAAAGAATAATAGGCTCATGACATAGTCAGAATCGTACTATAACATTTCTTCGTATGAATGTGGGAATGGTCTTGTTTGCTATTTTTGACAGATCTAAATGTGCGAAATACAAAGTCTAATCAGAAACACAATGTTCTATGTAACATACGGACAACTTATATACTTGTACCTTTTGTGTTTAGGTGCGAGGAGACGACAGTTGATTGCAGGTGAGGATACAGTTCACTGTTTGGTTTGGGGGTTCAGTATCAATGTTTCACTGTATCGCGGTATTGTTGTACCACAGTATCATAGTATTGTTGCATCGCTTGGTACTACCGATCGGCACAGTTTTCACAAACATTAATCATTGTTCTTGGAGTATAGCATCGTTTTTTAAGTGAAAAGGGGGTAATATATTAAATGTTCGTTTTTCATATAAACTCTCCAGATGTTATGTCTTCATATAACTTTGTTGAACAGACCTGGACATATGCTAACATGCTAGGACAATCACATGTAATAACCGTATTTCAGAACAGTATTGATCATATATTTTTTTCAGATAAGGAAAGTGACGGATTAATGTCAGGTAAGAGTAGAATTCTACGACAGAAACGGTATTAGTCCTTTTTCTTTGACAATGGCAATTGGTATACAAGGTGCACTGTATCAAACCTTGTACCAAACAGTGCATATTGCTGTTTTATACATGTTGAACAGTTTTACCTGATTCAGACAATACAACCTAGTCGTAAAACATAAATGCAACATCAGAGAGAATGTTTTTCAAGCATCGAAATGATAATTTCTTCCCTTTCGATGGAAATGAAAATATGGCTACTTTCAAAGTATATCCGACCGAAACACCAACATGAGGACAAGCTGTATTTTGTGGGATGAAGAGAAGGCCTCATGAATTAACCTCCAAGATTAGGCTGACCTCTATCTCTTTGGGAGTTTAGGACATAATGTGAAATGAACTCTAACTCGCACGATTATCCACGTCTCCTACTCCATGGCTGCGGACTTGAGATTCGTAAAGCAGCGCTTACGCATTTCAAGCGACGACTAATGAAACTAGTATTTGTCAGCTTGCTGATTTGATTCATGCATTTTATGTATTTAGATAGATCGAAGCTCATAATATTTAACAACATGCATGTCTGGTCCCGACTCGGTTTATTACAAACAGCAGTCACCGACGCAGGCAATAGTTATTTGCCAGGGAAGTATTACTATCTGGGGTGCTGTAGTAGTTAATATATATAGATGTTTTTTTTAGTTTTATCTGGAATCTTCTATAACAACATAGATTAATCGAGCATCGTGTGGAACATTTGGCAAATACTATTAGACTGTGTCAAGGAGCGAACGCTTGGTTCTACCAGCCAATGTGACCTAATCATTATATACAATCATTCATTGCTTATAACACAGCGTAAATAATTCATAATATCAGACAGGTTCTCTTGTCATCAGTATGAGGTGTTTAAGGTATTATGAAAATTATGTTATATCTTCAAACATGACGTAATGATGTTTCAGAAAGAGCAAGGACAAGACTTGCTGACACCAGGTTCCATAAAGCCTGCGAGGAGGGAGACCTGGAACTTGTGAAGCAAATGATGAGTAATTATTCAATGGATGTCAATGTCCCGGGGTCGTACGACGTGACACCAGCAATGTGGGCCGCACAGAAAGGACACAATGACGTCTTTCAATTCCTTGTTGACGAAGGAGCTGATCTGTTACTTGTGGACAGTGACGGAGACCACATGCTTAATATGGCTTGTTATGGGGGACACTTAAAAATAGTGGAGAGTATTATGACTAAAATCCCAGATCCTGGGATAAACAGAGCAAGAAAGGACGGAAGAACTCCTCTAATGTGGGCAGCTATGCAAGGACATTTGGATATATTCAACTGCCTTACAGCGGCGGAAGCTGATTTGTTACAAACAGATGATGACGGCGACAACATCCTTCACTACGCCTGCCTTGGGGGACACATTGAAATTGTATATGAAGTCATTGACAGTAAAAGAATTGATATCAATAGTGCCAACAGATATGGAAGAACAGCACTGATGTCAGCCGCGAGGCACGGACATGAAGACGTATTTGACCTACTTATCAAAAACGGAAGTGACGTATCTCACACAGATCAGCGAGGTAAAAATATACTTCATATGGCTTGTCTAGGAGGACACTTGAGGATGGTGGAGCATGTCGTCCAGAAGAAAGTTGCTGATATCAACTGTGGGAATAAGTATGGGGTAACACCGTTGATGTTTGCAGCATTTAATGGACACAGAACCGTGTTTGACTTTCTTTTGCAAGAGGGGGCAGATAAATCCCTACGTGGTAACACGGGGAACAACATCCTACATGTGGCGTGCATGGGGGGCCATGTAGGTATGGTGCAGCATATCCTGTCATATCCTGAGGGTATGGTAGACATCAACAGTCAAGGGCAAACTGGGAGGACGCCATTGATGTTGGCGGCACTGTGGGAAAGAAGATCGGTGGTTGACTTTCTTCTGGAGAAAAAAGCTGATATATTAGTAGTAGACAGCAAAGGAAACAACGTCCTCCATATTGCCAGTAAAACAGGAAACATGGAGATTGTGCAAGATCTTGTGTCAAAGAATACTCTTGACATTAACACAAGAAACCGTCGTGGTAAAACAGCAGCCATGATTGCAAAACATAAAGGAAACAATGCAGTGTATACCTTTCTGAAGTCACGACATCGCACAGCTTCTGGTGAGGAACAGTTTGAAGACAATACTGCGTTGTAGTGAATACTGTGATATGGGTTGGATTTCATGGCGAAATAATTTTGTCTTTGTATGAAGAAATATGGTTGTGATATTGTGGTTTAATTGACAGCAAAAAGATAATGAAGTAAACGAAATATTCATGTTATTGACTGGTCCCAACACGACAATATGCCTCCCAATAAACAATGACGATATTTGGATTGTGTATATTGTTCATCTAATTTGTACTTACCTTGCCGCTCAAAATTATCCTCCCATCAACCCGGTTTGGTATATATTTTCATGTTTGCATTAAGAAACATATCGTGAATTTTCCATTTCATGAAAAGATATCCGCCCTAGTTGTTCATGCCAGGGATGTACCCGTGCATTTGGTTGTGTTTGTCCACTTTTAGGCCTTAAGGTTATATTGTAACTGGATTCCCTTTCATTTTTGGCATAACCCCTGATATGAACGAAAGATGGTGAAACAGTTTGAACGTGATAGAAATGGTATCTAGTTGTATAGGAGAGGAAATGTCAAGGAGATCCTCGTGGAGCTGCACTGGTGACATGCATGTCCAGTACCACTTGAATCTACCCTCTAACTCTTGAATATACCCTCTAACTCACAGTGTAAAGACATCCTCCAGTACCTAGTTTGTTCTATGAAAGTTCATTTTGTCTGCAGAGCCAGACAATGCGTTGCCTTTTCTATATATACAAGAGACATGAAAACATACACTAGCTACAACAAAGACCTGTGTATACTGGACATCAGAATTTATGGTGGAACAGCTGAATTCATTCATTACTAAATAATTTAACAAATATGGATGGCTTACGTTTGGTGACGTTAGTGGTTTGGCATGGCCATGTGTTAAACATTTCTGCATGAGCGATACATTGAGTGGATCACATGAATGTCAAAAACTGCTGTAGATTTATTCTGTTAGTGATATGAGTTTTGATCGTTCAAACATTATTGCTAGCCAGTAACGACGTACCCGAACTTTCTCTCGTCTTGGTTATGTATGCACATCGACTTTGAATGATGGTAAAGTGTGTTGATGTTTTGGTGTCCAACATTATCGATCTCATCATCCTCGAAACTACTCACACAAATGTTGATAAACTGATAAACGATGAACAGGCGGACAGGATTGTCATATCGCATTGTTGAGAAAACTAGATACAAATGTGACTAACATATATAGGAAAACGATAGTACGACTGGTTGGAAATTGTAGAGTAAAAGTGAATGTGGGCTGTTAAAATGAAAAGTAACCTACATTTAATTGCTACGGTGACTCTTTACATGTACAAAGAGTACAGACAGTGTAAAGACAGAGGTCAAACGGCAACCGTCCAGTTGGATGATGTTCAGGTGCACACCATGTGTAGTCTCACTACGAGTCTCAAGGTCAGGTTATCCGCCAATCCCCACAGCATCCACTGGAATAAAATCAAAACTGTCATAATCGCCCAGAAAGACTTCAAACTCAGAAAACAGCAAACCAGCCTTCAATAAACAGCGATGCTGCTGTGCTACACCCTTGTGGAATACGATCACAGCTTTAAGTAAGGTTGCATAGAGTAGAATACAACAGAAGCTGACGAGGTAGGTGATCAATACACTGAAGGGAAAAGTGTTTTGGTGAAACCTATAAAGGAATAGCAGTTAAGGTTCAGTAACTGGATGGGGAACAGTAGTCAAATTTGAATTCGTTGATGTATTGGTATGTGTTTCCAATAGACTTGCCAACATTTAGAGCTGTGTTTCATCAAGATCAAGATACAGCTGACAGTTCAATCACAGACATGGACAAGTCAGACGGTCGAAGAAAATTCAGACATTCCCACTGTACCTGAGGTTGTTCAAAACCACTGATAAACAAAGAATGGCCAATCATGGTGGTATTCCATAGGAAATTGACTTGTAGGGAACTGTGTAGGTAGCTTATGTTATTATGCAGTAAAGAAATCGTCAACTGTGTACCAGATAGCAATCGGGTTATGTTAAGCAATTGTAACTTACGTCTACAATTAGTCTTCATACGATATCCATAACGCAGTAAAGAAGAAACAGACGGTAATGGTGCTGGGACATTTGTACAAGGCAAGGACTAATAAACCATTGGTTAAACTGACTAATTTCGAATCAAATCAACAATTGATTGTTGGCTGGCAGCTGTTGTTGTTAGATATACTGAAAATCTGTTATTGTAGGAAATGCTATGGTACAAATACATGTCCACTGTATGTGTGTCCGTTGTTGACAAAGGTATCTGATATCAACGGTGAATAACCTTCTTTGGGCAGAATCAGTTCCATGCTGGAGATCATTGATAGTTACTTAGGACCATTGTTAGGCTCGACAAACGTCATCCACACTAGCAGTGCTGTAAAATAGTATGTCAACTGATTACACGAATGAATACATCCAGAGCAATATATATCTTTAACTCTCGCACGTTAGTGACACTGCTATCGGTATTGCTGTAGATTTCTTATCTGGAAACACAGCTGTTGACTAAAGTGACGGTACCAGCACCTGGTCATTTCACAAAACACCGAGACAAGAGGGTAACTCAAGTTTCCAGCAAGGTACGAGCAGTTAATTGTAATATTTCCCCACTCTGAATGCATTGTAATGTCATATATGTACAGTTGCTTCAGACACTGACAACACCTTCCATTCTTAAGGTTATTTATTCGAGGAGCTGGAGTCAAAACAAAACCACTGTTGCATCACGCAGGTTAGATTCTAACCGAAGTTCGATTAAGAGTCGGTGACTCGACATCAATATAAGTTCTGTTGTGACCTCTGTTTAGTTTGAGGTGTTCTAAGCTACTGGGGAATATTTGCTATACGTATTCAGCTCGACAGTCTGCAGGAATGAGTAAGTATGGTTTTAAGTTGCCTTAAGCAACATTCATCCAAAATCATGTCAGGGGACACCGGAAATCGGCTTCACACAATTTGCCCCTAGCGGGAATCGAACTCTTGAGCTACTAGGCTAACCAACAACCTCTGTCTACAGGATACTGAGTAGATGTCTCAGTTTTACATCAATGTCTCAGACAAAATGTTGCTGCCGTTCTGCATGAAAGTTTCAGACACAAGTAGGCTGCTCTTGGTCTACATCTGTGTTTTAGACAAAATGAGGCTGCTCCTGATCTACATCCGTGTTTCAGACAAAATAAGGCTGCTCCTGATCTACATGTATGTTTCAGACAAAATAAGGCTGTTCCTGGTCTATATCTGTGTTTCAAACAAAATGAGGCTGTTCCTGATCTACATCTGTGTTGGTGCCACGGTACTCACTGGCCAGTCTGGGGCAGTCAACTTTACGGATGTGACCAAATCCCTCGGAGATGTTTTCCGTGCAACTGGGCAAGATTTTCTGAAAGAGTTGAACTCGACAGTCAGGGACGTCGTCCACAAAGGAGTTGATGATGTCAAGATGCTGGCCAGTCAGGGCTTCCAGGGTAGGACTGTCTGTTGTAGAAAAATTAGCAATAGACTTACTAGAGTCCGTTTTAATCGATTCGAAACAACCTTTTCCGGTGGCTGGTACAAAAATAACATACAGCAGATATTGTTGGATACAAGGTATCCATTGCTTTGTAATTGACATTTAAAATTCCCGGTTCACGACTATTCCCGGTTTTGAGTGAATTTGCTATTCATCATTCTCATTTGTAGACAAGCCGACTGTGGGATGTGACTGTTTGCAGTTCATTAACGTTTAAACATTGCCAGAGAATTGCCTCAAAATATGTGATCTGCCTCCTTCTGTTAATAAGTTGATCTCTATACTATCGATGTATAACATGGCTTAGATGTTTATATTATGTGCGAGCTTCGGTGCATAAAGCTTAAAATGCTGATATACGCAAATATGCACACGGCAGTCATGAATGTATTTCCACATACAGCTCTAGTACTAAACTACATGAACGATCGACAAAAACAGAAGGACCAGAAAGCAAGCAGAGATGTAAGGTACGGAATCTAAACCGAGCAGCATCACTGAAACCTCATTCACATGAGTACTATTGACTAATGGGTGATATTGTCTGTAAACGTTATTGATATATAACGCACGCAGAAATGATCCGTATTATCAATCTCAGACATCAATGTTTACTTCATTCCATCCATCAATCCATCCATCCATCCATCCATCCATTTCTTCTGGTGATACCATTTTAAACGTGAAGCAGGAAACACAAAGGCTGCTGACAGAATGTACATTGGCGCGTATGTATACAACTTGCCTACATTGCTCACCCCACAACGGGTTATGATAGTATTTGTAATATAATGCCACAACATGCCTCGACACTATATAGAAATACCTGATGACGGTCTTGGTGAACGTGGGACCGCTGTTATAACACTTCTGTTTCCAGTGATGCTGTCCAGGAGACAACCCAACTTATCAAACGCATCCTCCTGCTGCTTGACAACGCTGAACAGGACTTCCACTACGTGAACAACGTCCTCGGAGACAGTCTAAACCAGGTCATCGCCACCGTTGTTTCCATGGCAACAGATATAGATGACGTCAAGAACAGAGTGGAGAAAACAATAAGTACGTACGTGCTCCTCCATTTGTATAGCACATACTTCAGTCACTTTAGTACTTAAAGAATACCTAACTCCAGACATTCTATAGGCAGGCGCTGGTTCCTAACGCAGAAGACCAAGGTTTGATTCCATAGCTAGATATGTGTGACATTTAAATTTGAAATGACATTGTCTAGAACTATGACGCTAACTGACATATCCATTTTAGAGTGGGACTGCTGGAGTTCTAAACTTCGAAATCAACAAAACTTTCTCGACTGATGATGTAAGCCTCACAGTGTTTTAATGAAGAATGGGGCGATAAAGACAGACAAGCTCAACTGAATTAACGCTGTTACGATTCTGTCACACGAAATGCCCTTATTTGCACTTTATCACAGTGGAACAGGGTGTTAAAAGGCATACCAGTGTGCCACAGCCCGGGGGTATAACAGTGGTCAATGTGGACAAGGTTGCTCACTCAAGGTTGCAGAATGCACTGAGTTTCTAACTTATAGCCATTGAATTAAGAATTACAGTTCGCTCTACCACTCTAATAAAGCACACTTTCGTCCTGAACTATTTTAACGTTAAAGCGTCCTCGTGCTTTAACTAGGATAACCACGATTAATTTAAGGCAGAAAACAAACGACGGTGTCGATGACYTAAATTAAGAATCCTCGCACAGGGCAAACTGACGCGTTGTTCCATTGATGTGTCTGCCCCCTACGTTAAGACGAACGTTACCAGATAAAAGTAGATAATCAGTTTGATGACGGTTTACGTTCGGATTAAATATCTTCTCTAAAATATTTTAATTACGTCTGTGATTAACGTACACTATATTGGGCAATATGAACGTCGCATTTCTACTACCAACGTAAGTTCATCAGTACATCCAGATGAAGCTGAGTAGTCAAGCGACATTCCATGATTGCAAAGTGGGAATTTAAACATTGCGAACGTTACCGTGTCACTGAAACCTTGTGAGTCGAATTGAGATATTTTAACCGTCGGGAAGCAAACGTAATGCTTTCACCAGTTATGTTAGCTGCGTGAAGCAACTGCAAACCAAGAAACGGGATGCAACGGAGTAGTTTACTGTAGGAGGCTGTACGAGGAGATGACAACTGACATGAATCGTGACGTCGCTTACATTGTGACGTCATGCGAAAAGTGCACATTATCGTCTGATAAAGTACTGTCGGCGCCTTTGATCTTTCACCGAAGCATCTTAGAAATTCTCATTTTATACTGTTTTTATATAATAGAAGATATTCTTGTATCCTTTTTTCAGAGTCTCATAGTCAGTATGCAGACTCCTTCATCAGGGACACAGTGATGGCGCTCGAGAAGCTGGTGATACGTCAGCATCAACAAGCCGACGTCTTCAAAGACTTCAGCGGCAGCATCAGCCAGAAAGCCGCTCAAGCTTTCACGCCAATGATTGACGGCCTCAAAACGGTAACTCAATACACAAAGTGCCTACCCTAAGCAATATCATTTTGGTTAAACCAGCAAGCAGGGATATGGAACCGGAACCCGATCATCTAAAATCCTGAAATCAGGATTCTGGCAGATAAGTGACACGATTACCTATCAACGAAACACAAATTTATGAATAAAAACATAGCAATCAATCGCTTAGGACTGACTAGATAATACCACCACTGACTTTCGTTCGTTTATCGTTTCACTTCCATGATCGTGGGCGCGAACCGTAGGACCAAAGTATAATCACATGTCCGTAGTCGTTTTTTTTCTCAGAATATCACCCAAAGTATATAACGAAAAGTATTGTTTCGTGGCAAGTTGGTTTGAAAATTACGGTAGTTTTACGGTGTCGGAGAAATCAGACCAATCAGACAACAAGATATGTTTTCTCTCTGTAAAGGACACCTGGTGCCCAGCGGTAATGAGCACGGCTGAGTTGTGTCCCTTGAATCACGAGATTCAGACACTATACCGTGTGATACCGAGTAATGGTATTGTGATCAGTTGAAGTTTCTTTTGACATGAGAACAATCTGATGTATGTTGAAATACTCCTACATCTATCTATGCCTCTGTATTTCAGATTGTAAGGCAAGCCGGGGATATCTTATCCAAAACTTCTGAAACGTTCATGTCAAGCGTGTCCGCCTCGACCACACAGTTATCTCTGATGACTCAAGGGAAAATGTTTGTCTCAACACTGAAGCAGAAAGTCATGGCTGACATAGGTAGGTACAGACAGTGGTGGTGAACATAGTTATGTACAGACAGTGATGGTTGTTATGGAGTGAGTGAGTGGGATTAATTTCACGTCGCACTCAGCAATATTCCAGGTATATGGTGGTGGTCTGTAAATAATCGAGTCTGGACCTGACAATCCAGTGACCAACAGCATGGGCATCGATATGCGAAATTGGGAACCGATGACATGAGTCAACCAAGTCAGCGAGCCTGATCCCGTTAGTCGCCTCTTACGACAAGCATGGGTTACTGGAGGTTCATTCTAACCCAGACCTTCACGAGTTGGTTGTAATGGGTATGTACAGACAGTGATGATTATGGGTAGTACAGACAGTGATGATTATGGGTAGTACAGACAGTGATGATTATGGGTAGTACAGACAGTGATGATTATGGGTAATACAGACAGTGATGATAATGGGTAGTACAGACAGTGATGATTATGGGTAGTACAGACAGTGATGATTATGGGTAGTACA
>VKKT01009737.1:6696-18808 GCA_008038995.1 Haliotis laevigata | reverse complement strand
TTTGATACCAGTGGAGTGAGTCACTGGAACCTTGATGGCCTCCGACAGAAGTTGGACGCACGAAGTATGTTCGGCTTCTCGTTCATACCAACAGATATCACATCAGCTCGTCCTGACGTCAATGGTAAGTTGAGAAAAAACGCAACGCATAGGATCGTACAGGCAAATAAGACAATATCCATATATGCCTCATCTGCACACCCAAAATTGACCCAACTGCCGAAATAGTTTCAATTCGTTGAACTTGGTTTTAACTTAAAATGTCATTTCAGGTTCCATGGTTGACGAACTAAGCCAATTTGCTGCGGTTGCAAAGTTGGAGGTTGAAGAAACATCAGTGGATCCTAAAACTGAAGCGAAAGCACGGCAGATTGATTATGGTATCTACAAAGAAAGGATAGAGGGTTTACTGCAAAATAAAGGGAGAACAGTGACTGAAGAGCTGCTGAAAGATCAGCGGTTGGCTACACCCCTTCACTATGCAGCACAAGGGGGGCATCTTAACATGTGCCAGTTTCTCTGCATGCGTCTGGATAAGTTGAAACTGATGTATGAGAAGGACATCAATGGACGGACACCACTGCACTGTGCTCTCACTCAACATGGAATCACCTCCAACAGGGGACATCTGAAAGTTGTTGCATATCTTCTGTCATTCCAACCTGATCTGGATTCCCCTGACGTGAATGGGATGAGTTGTTACTATATGATCCTTAGTCTGAAGAAGGAAGACACTGTCTACCTAATCAATCAACTTGATCCAGACATCATTGATGAGAAACTGGTGCTTCATTTCACATGCTGTGCCCTTCAGTATAAAGAGCTTAAGCCTGCTCTCAGTTTCTCCACAGTGGTGCCAGCGGTTGAACCAACGTTTCTGCGACCACCACTGCATCTTGCTGCGGAGTTTGGCAACCTTAAAATCATCCAGAACCTCTTAAATGGTGGCCATAGTGTCCTGGATAGAGATCCCAATGGCCATTTGCCCTTCCACTATGCTTGCCAACACAACAAATCGAAGTTTGTGGAACTTCTCATGGACAAGAATATGACGAACAAGGATGTTTCCAAAGGAGTACGATTGGCACTTAACAGCAGAAACTTTGAACTGATCGGAAGCATTACAAAGATGGACGTGGATATAGATCTTGATCAAGAGACATCCCAGACACTTTTGATTGAAGCACAGAAGAACCTCAAGAAATATGGTCTGTCTCTCCTCAAGTGTTTCAAGAAAGATCCACATACACTTTCTCCATTTGTAGGTCAGGCTGCATATCTGGGTCTTACAAACCTGCTAAAGTATTTGCTGACCATATGTCCTCCTGACGCTACCGATATTATGAAGAGGACAGCCTTGCATGATGCTGTCCAGGGTTGCACTAGTAAAGGGAGCGTTACAAAAAGGGACAAGAGAAACAAGAAGTGCCTTCAAGCATTTAAGCTACTTGTCAGTAAGACCAAAACCATAACTGTTTGTGACTGGAGAAATTCAACCCCCCTTCACTACGCCTGTATGGATGGCAACCTGGAATTTGTGAAGTTCATGCTATCCAAGGAGGATCTGGGTTTTGCGTCAGCCAGAGACGCCATGGGTCGGACTGCTTTGTTGATTGCAGCTCATTATAAGAAGGGTAGAAAGGTCCTTGATTATATGATAAATCACCATCTGGAGCACTTGGATCCATATGCCATGGACGCTTATGGAAAGAATATACTGCATTATGTTGGATATATGAATTACGGACTGATTGATGTACTTTTGAGGAAACTGAAGAGACTTCCAAACTCATCCACAGGCCCGTACAGAGTTCAGAATGGCTTCCCATCAAGACCACATGAAAAGCTCTCACGAGTTACATCATGTAGCCAATCATATTTGGAAGCACTGGGCAATGGAAATTTGAAATGTCGTTTTTGTGAGGCCATGTTCGAAGACAGTGGGTAAGAGTCTTACGAATTGAGATTGATTCTGGCATGAGGAGGTTAAGAAAACTACTGCATCTATGTTGCAAACACGTGGTACCAACTGGAATCATCACTTATCCAATTTATTAGTTGTTAGTTGGTTGGTTTAGTTGTTGTTTAACACCGCATTCAGCAATATTCCAGCTATATGGCGGAGGTCTGTAAATAATCGAGCATGGAACAGACAATCCGATGATCAACATCATGAGCATCGATCTACGCAATTTGGATACGAGGACATGTATCAACCAAGTCTGAGAGACTGACCACCCGATCGCCTCTTACGACAAGCATGGGTTGCTGGAGACCAAATCTAACCCGGAACTTGACGGGATTTTTGTTAGTGATTTATTGACACATGTTTATGATAGCGTCACAATTATACTGGTATACTGGATTGATAAATGAGTATCGAAAGGGTTTTGCTACCCTAGTTATTATTATATTTATACTACTATAGGTTATAGTTACTCGTTGTGTTTCCAAGACTATGATAGAAAGATCAGCATATTCATATCCAAATAATATATAATTTTGTTTCTTTTTCCAGAGACCACTTCTGTGAGGTCATCTTCCAAACTGTGCCACCAAGTGCAGGTCCATCAGCACTTGAAACACTCATTATTATGAACAAGCCCGAAACCTTGAAGAAACTAGTGACAGAAATGCCGCACCTGCTGGATGGTGAAGACGGTGTGAAGGCTAGGTTCTGTGCAGTCAGGCTGTGGAGACTCAAGTGTGCTGATGCATTGATCTCCTCCAGTCCTCGAGATGAAGCTCAGTACCTGGACAAATATCTCTTGGCAGCTCTGGAGATGAAGCCTACTTTGTTGTGGCACGAGCGCGCACAGCATAACGAGAAGCAATGCCTTTTATCATCATCAAGGACCAAACCAAGCACTGAAGAACTGGCAAGACAATATGAAATGGTTGACTATCTGTTGAAACTAGGAGCAAATCCAAATTATCTGCCATCTCAAAATGGATATAGATTTGGATCGAAAACCAAGTCATCACCTGTCAAAAATGTTGACATTCCCTTGTCTTTGAGAAGGTACTGTACTGCCCTGGAAAGAGCGATCATTATTGGTAATTGGAAAATAATGGATCTGCTTCTGGTGAGTCCATGGACAAGTACAATGGAATCGTTTGCAATTCATCTTGCTGCAAAATCTGGAAATGTTAAATTGTTACAGAAACTTTTGCAAATGTACAAAAAAGAGCAAGAGAGGTATGGCATTCCTGATACTCAGCTTTCTTTTGTCAGCATGTTACCAAATGGAATCTTTGGAGCAGCATGTGTTTCGGAAAAGCCTTCCTTTGGATTGTTTAAAACTATTAAAGAAACTGCACCCGAAATTTTGAAGGGAACAAAGTTAATGACGGCAAAATTGTTGGGCAGTTTAAGACCAGCAATGCTTGAAATACTCAAGATTCATGACCACCTTCCTTTGGCTCTGTTCATACAAAAATGGCAGCAACATCTCAAACCTGAAGAAAAGGAGGCCATTGTTTGTTTCATACTACAGCATGGATCATACCCCGTGGAACTGAGGGTAAAGAAGACGTCATTTACACATCCTGCATGTGAACTCTTCAGAGCTGCCATAGCGAAACGAATGTGGAGAGTTATTGCACTATTACTTAAACGATCAGGATCAACTATACTGAAATGTCAGCTGGGGTTAAATGAGAACAAAATGCGATGTTATGAACTCTTAAGTAGCATATATGGAGAGGAGAGGGTCATCCCGTGGGCTTTCAACTGCACAGTAGGCCCTCTAGAGATCCTGAGCATGTACAGCAATGCTTACCTGAAAGCTATAACCAGAGCAGATCAGCATGTGAAGGAACAATTGTTCAGGAGAATGCGGTTCCGTTATGGACGAAATAGTTCCACCAATTCATCCTCTCCTTCCTTGTCTGACGACAGTGATGATGATAGTACGGACGACAAAACGAAGATCTATTTTGAACAGTTTGTTCGTTGCTTGTGGTGGAGACCAACATCTTCGTATATATTTCTGTTTCATCAGCACAAACACCAGACACTACCTTCATTTCAAGGGGATCAGATAATGACAGATGTGCCCGAATTTGGAACTTTATCTTTGGCACAGTTGAGGACTGTAGGAAATATACTCGGCTTCAATGCATCAGTGCTGAAAGAACTCATCCAACTTCGGACAGTTGGATTGTTTCAACGAAGAAATGCCCAATATGCATTGTTGGAAGAAAGGCTGATACACCACCTACAATGTCTTCAGCCACGTCATATTTTAGCTCTACATCTGGCTGTGTGGCATGAAGAGTATGAACTTGTAAAGCACATCGTGAAAGGTAATAGTGACACTGATCTTTCTCATACAGACATGATGAAGGCACTTGATCTTGCTGCATGGAAAGGTGACAGCAACATGGTACAACTTCTTACTAAACACGGAGCAGTGCCAACAGGACTGACGGTTCTATGTGCCTGTCTTGGTAAGTGTCGTGTTAATAACTGTTATGTTTTATTTCACAATCTCCCAAAGTGAGTTCTACACTTTCGAGTGAACATGTTAACCACTTGGCTACCCCACTTGTTCCAGCATAGACTAGGTGTCTAACAGTCAATGCATGTCGTACAAGACGACTGCCGGTCTGTCAGGCTTAGTTGGTAATAGGTCATCCTACCAGAGGACAATCAGCAGTGCTCATAATATCATACACCCTGAACTCCATTATAATACAGGCTGCCATCGCCTACCTGGAATAATGCTTAGTAGGTATCACTTAAAATGTTAATATTCTGTAGTTCATCCTTGTCCATATTCTATCTTGGCAGTACCTTAATAGAACATTCCGCCAATAGTCATCTCTTGTTAATTCCCGTTTACACTTTGTATTCAATAAGGTTTAAGGGATGGCCGAGCTTTGTACAGCATAGTCCAGGATGATTACAATCCAATGCCAACATACTTGAGGAAACAAAGTCAGCATAAGGAACTGGGACATACATCGAAACAAGATGAACAAGAAGAAAAAAAGAAGCTTCGACAATTGAAATACATTTGTGAAAGGTGATCTGACATTGGAAAATATTGCTTTCAATTTGATAAATATTGTCTCATCAACTAATATTCATGTCCTATTTTAAGGTTTGTTATGTGGCTTTTTTGTTTGTTTTTGTTTGCGTTTACTATTGAAAATTAACATGTGTTTTCAGTATACATATAAAGGATATCCCTCCCGGATATCAAGAAGCATTACAAGTAGCAGCAATGGACCACAACTGGACGCTGGTCGACTTCATCTTGGATCAAGGTGGGACAGTTTTAGAGCTGCCTGAGTTTGCTGATAGCTCTATTGATGAATCTGAAGCGGACACCAATTCTAAAGATCGATATTCTGATGCAGTCAAAACCGCCAGGTGAGAAGTCACACAAACCATCTATTTAGCTAGGAAATGCTAATCACATTCCCAACAATAGTCCCACTGGAGTGTCATTCTTCTGAGTAACCTAGAAGTCAAATCATATCCAAATTTGATATTGTTGACATCAAAAGAAATGTGTTGATATTTGAAGTGAGGTACTTAATTAAAACTGTTATAGTTATTTTTATCTCTTTCAGCATTGGTTTGAAGGAAATTCTCTCGATGGGTTCTGTAGACCTAGCTCTTAAGGCTCTTAAGAGCATTCAAGAAGTGGCGTGGGATGAACTGTCGCTGAAACAGTGCATCATGGCAGCTGCAAAATCAGGGAATGTTCCTGTCGTTGAATACATCCTGAAGGAAATATCATTTAAAGTACCTTTAAATCCTGGAAAAACAAACGATGTTTATCCCATGTATGTGGAGGTCATTTCTCATCTCGCCAAAAACAATGACATTACCAATGTCAGGCTGATACTACAGTACTGGAAAGGTGCAAATGTTGACCCATTGGAAAGCACAGAGCTCAACCAATATCACCTATGCGTTGGCTTAAAGTGTGCAATGACACACACACACTGGGAACTCGCAGAACTGTTGCTCCTTAATGGAGCTTCTCCTTGTTTGCATGATGTTGTACCTGATCTGGATACGAAAAGGACACATCATCCATTTCCTGAAAGGACGGTTAGAGCCACAACTAAAAAGTGCTTTGATGGCTTTAAGAGCAATTCAAGAGGTGTTGCTATTGCGTTGGGGTCTAAAAGTAGTTTATTCCTGAATCCAGAGTCAAATTTACGGAAAAGAGTATCACCAAACTCTCACTCTGAACCACCAACGCCGTTTCGAAAGGAAGAACCCATACATGATGCCATGTTTAAAAGAGTCAAATACCTGATAGGTTTGTCAAATTTTGGAAAATCTCTGGGAGGAACAATCTTTCATGCAGCTGCTACTGTGGGCGATACACACTTGATGACAGAAATAATAGCACAGCCAATGTTTAAAAACATGATGAAGAAAGTTGAATGTATATCACCGGTTGTATTGGCAATTGGTAATCAGCACACGAAGGCAGTTCAGTTGTGCTTGAAATATGCACAACTCATATCAGACCCAGTGACAGTTGCTGAAAGAGCAATTGAAGCAATAATTGCCTTGGTGCCAGGTATCGACATTGTCATAGAAAAACTAAGGAGAAGGAAAGTGGAGGAAAGGGACCACGAGCTGAAGAAAAGAGTATCTTCATTGTATGAATCTTTGAGATCTTATTATCTCCAGGGAAAACAGGTGCAACATTTCTTACATTCAGCACAGTGCTCCCTAGAAGAGCTGGGAAATTATGTTTTGGATATTCTTTTCTTGTCTAAGAAAGAAAAGATCCCAAAGGTTGTCTTGACAGGCTTGGCATTGCTAAGCAAACCTAGCCTATTTGACAGGTTACAGGGAAGACTAAATTCATTCAAGAGGAAGGCAAATCTTACATCCATGCCGATAATAGAAGGTTGGACAACTGCTGACTTGATCTGTTTTCCAAGTACTGATAAGGAACCGAGTGATGTATATGAATGCCTAAAACTTGTCTTGAGAAAGGAAACATTGCAGTTGGGAGAAGATGCACAAGAATTGTCAGTTAAGAAGCAGATTATCACTTATGCCTTGCTGAATAATGTTGCCATTATCAAGCCAATGGTGAAGGAATTAATTGCATGTACTACTCAATCTGTGGCAAAAACTGATTATTTTGTTGAATTTCTGAATTTGTTAATTCAGCCATCAAAAGACAAACACGGTGAAAGTGTTTTCCATTGCCTGGCGAAGTCTGGTGACACCGATTCCATCTACTGGATTTTGGAACATCTGAAAAAGTCTGAAATTGAGGGTCACAACCTACGAGATACGTCTGGTTCCAGTCCTCTGTGGTACGCGTTATCTCACAAGCATTGGAAACTTGCAGAGCTGCTGCTGATGAATGGGGCTTCCCCTACTCTGATAAAAGCTGTTCCAGATTTGGAAATACAGAAGACATGTTATGCAACACCCGAAGGACCTTCAATAATGACACAAGTCAGGCAGTATCCTGGCTTACGCAACAAATCAAGTGGGGTTGCACTGGCCTTACAGTACAACAGTGGGGTGTCCATGAAGCCTGGTTTTGAGAGTCTTAAAGAAGAAGTAAACTCAAAACCAAAAGATAATTCATTGTCAGTGACTGTACCAGATGGCAATAAAAGTGTTTCTACCATTCCTGAGTTATTAAGCAACAATTCAAAAAAGGTTGCATTGGCTTTGCAGTCCACAAGTGTTGTGTTCCTGGCACCTGGCGTAAAGACATTAAAAGAAGATGTAGCCTCAAAACCAAAGGAATATCTATCATCAGAGACTGTCAGAGATGCAATGGCAAAGAGAGTTCAATACCTTATGACCTTGTCACACGTCGGAAGTGGTATTGGGGGAAATATCTTTCATGGAGCAGTGATTGCAGGTGACATGGCCTTGGTGAAAGATCTGATGAAACAGCCAATGTTTTCCAGCATGATGGATACTATAAAAGGTTTGCCACCATTTGCGTTGGCTGTTTCAAATCTTGACATTAAGATGATGAAACTTATTCAAACATCTTCAAAGCACATTAAGGATCCAATGATAACAGTAGAGAAAGCATGTCAAGCAATTATCTCCTCAGTCCCGGGTGTTGATAGTGTGATAGAAACACTTAGAAAATGGAAGAAGTTTGAGAAAGACAAAGATGTAAAGGAAAAGATTTCTTCACTGCACAGTAGTATTCTGTCCCATTACATCAAAGGAAAACACATGAAGTTCATAGTCTCAAGAGCACAATACCCTCTAGAAGAAATTGTCAAAGAGGTCATAGACATTTTGCCTCTCTCTCATGATGTTAAGATCCCAGACGTTATGCTTGTAGCATTAGCGTTAATGTGCAATCCTGGTGTATTTGTTCATCTGAAAGGGAAACTAAAGAATGCATTTCAGAGACAATCAGATATTTGTTCAAGGATAGTCATCCATGGCTGTACATTAACTGACTTGATCATGCTTCTTCAGAGCAATAGAGATGAAGTATCCAAATCTTTGACTACAATGGCCATGATTGATACGCTAGGTGTTGACGATACCACCCTGGCCTTGGCAGTCAGAATGAATCATGTTTCATCTCTGAAAATTGTTGCAGAGAGTAACCTCCAAAGGTTCCCAGAAAAGATGCTATCCAAACCTTGGATTGATGTGTTTAACCTGGCTGTATCTAAAGGAAACACTGACCTGCTTGGAATAATGTTGAAAGTCTTTGAGAAGAACAGCCCAAGTAACATCAGTCAGCTGTTGAATGAGGCGTTTAGTGTGACATCATCAAAGGGTCATACCAATGCTTCCCAAGCCCTCCTAAAGTTTGCTACAAGCACGGGAACATCAAATGATATCGACACATATTCAGCTGCTATGAAAGCAGCCAGGAATGGAATGACGTCTGTATTGAAGACATTGCTTGAACTGTGTCAGAAGAAACAACCGTTAAGTGATGACACGTTGTCAACTCTTTTAGAACTAACAGGTTTCAGTGGATCTGTGTCTACATTCAGGCTTGTCCTGGAATTTGGTGATGAGCCCTTAAGGGAGAAGACAGCAACGCTAGCTAAATGTCTTCCAAAAACCCTTATGAATTGTGTAAAGAAGGGACATGTTGAATGTTTCCTCCACGTACTTGAAACCTTGCCTGATGTAAATCTGACAGAAGGAGATTCTCATGGAACAACAATATTGCATTATGCCTGCAAATGTGGCTCAAAGACAATGGTTAGGAAGATTTTAGAAAAGGGTCTCAAGATAGCAGAACGGGAAGACATTGAGAAGAAAACTCCAATAGACTATGCAAGAGCAATGGGCCATGTTTCCCTTCTCAAGGACCTATCTGAAGCATTCAAACTGAAAGCTACATCTAAATGGACCAAGGAAAACCTCCACTGTGGCTGGTTGAGATACCTATTGACAAGAAATGGTTCCGAACCCCTTCCTCACACACAATCGACAAGCATGTTGTACCCAACACTATCTGTTGGCAGGAAAGCATGGACAATTGAGTATGCTTTGAGCCAAAGGAATGATGAAGTTGCACTGGCAATGATTTTTGCCGCTGAAGAAGATATTCTTAATGCAATGACACATACTTATGCAGAGGCACCCCTCATACACTTTGCAGCTAAATATGGCTCATCAAAGGTTATTGATACTCTGCTAACAAGATTAGAACAGGATCAACACACGCTAAGGACTATATTGCTGACAGAAATCCAAGGCAATATCCCATTGGCTTTAGCAGTGCAAAACAGACACAAGGAATGTGTAAGATTATTGGTAGAACGACAAAACACAGCGGAATGGGTGTCAAAGAGAACAAGAGAGACAATATTTCATATGGCTGTTCTGACAGGTGACAAATCAATTCTTGAAATTTTGCGAGAAAAGTCTGATCCACAGAGTATTCATCTCAAAAACAACTTTGGTATGGAAGCTGGTCAGTATAGCATTGCTCTTGGTCATCAGCACATGACGTCACTGCTCTTTGAACAAGGCTTTCCCATCAATTCTGAACACAGATCCCATAAGAAAACAGATTACACATGTCTAGATTGTCTCCTTGATAGATGTTTTGGCTGGTCCAAAGTGTACCTACATGAACAAAAGACCAATGGTCCAGAGAGGAACATCTGGGACAGAGGGAAAACAGCTTCAGGGTATGTCTCAACCTCGGGCAATGTCGAATCCCACATGCTTGAAACTTTGTTACAATATTACCTTATTTCAAAAGACGACCGTATTGTGAAAAGTGCCCTTGCATGTATGGGATTAAAAGATGATGTTGATTTGGCAAGACTATTCTTGCTGCTAAGCAAAGGAAGTGAACCAATATCAAACATATCACTTTGTTTGACAAAAGGATGGGAAAGTACAGCAATTGCGATTCTTGAACAAACTAAAGCAAAACTTGATCTTCCGTCTGCCTTGGACTCAGCAATTGCAACTCACTCTGTTGATGTTGTAAAATTCATCCTGCAGAAATACCCTGAAGTTATTAGCAAAGAGATTGAGGGAATTACACCATTGCAGACTACAGTTAGTCTCCAAATGTATGACTTATATGATGAAGTCATGTCAGTAATGCATTTGACTGACACAGATCAAAGTCACTTTGCAAATCTATCAGACATAAAAGTGTGCCTCCCACTTGTTGCTCGCTGGAAAACAGGGTTATCACACCCTGGAGATGAAACATGGATTCGGTCATTGGCTGACGAAAGACTAAGTGAAGCAAACTGTCTCGTGATGAATACCAAAAATGCTGAACTTAAAAAGAAAGTAGAATCAACAGCTACTCTGGACTCGATGCTCCCAGAAACGATCATTGGAAAATCATTGAAAGTTAACTTAGACAGCTTCAGACAAAACCCGCCAGTTGGTGTGTCGGATTCCTGGTTAATAACTGTAATAGCGAGTTACCTTACAACACTGACATCAGTTTTACAACAGGTGCATAGTCTGAAAGAGGTGGACCAGATAGACATTATCTGCCTACCCAATGACACTGAATCACCTTTCAAGGAATTAGATGGAAGAACACTTAAAGACCACGTTGCACTTGAGAGACCTGACCAAGATGATGGTGGGGAACCTATCCTGTCCATACGTTCAAGTGAAAGAGTTCCAGATGATCTTCACAATGATGCTTATTTTAAGCTTCAAGTGGATACAGATATCATATCAAAAGCCGAAATATTGGTAAGCCAAACACCACTTCATTTGAGCATTTTAAGACTTTGGGCAAACAGACATACATTGGGCCATCAGACATTCATTCTAGTTTCTTCATTGCATAATATTTAACCCTCAACTTTAAGCTCACACGTTAGATATGTTTGCCTTTTGAAAAGGGACAAGAAATATCTTTCCTGGAAATAGGGACTGCCGTAGATAGGTGACTGCTGTTAAAGCCATGATTTTTAGACGAATAATGTGTTTTTAAGATATACTGCAAAATGTTAGTGACAAAATAAAACTATTCTTAAGATGTACACATCGAGCTGAATTGAAATCTTCGCATTTGAAATGTTCCCTTTTTGTAGGTGCATGAGCTTGTTGGACACAGAGTGAAAATAGATGTGGACTGGGCGTCCTTTCATGAAGTTGATTCCGAGTCAAGATCAGCTTGTTACAGTTTGCTGGCAGGAACAGATCGCAACAGTGACCTGGGAGGCCTAGTTGACGTTCTAGGAAGATGCAAAGACCTTTATGATGATATCATAGCTTTGCATGGAAATTCTGCCTTGACTTGTATTCATGATTTATTTACTCCATTGCAAAGGATTGTTGTGATGCTGTCATCTACAGTGCTAGTGACAAGAAAGATCATGCTCTTTCCATGTGAAGAGTCAATGCCTTGGGTTTGCAGTTATAAGAATGATACAATAGGGTTTGTGGTGCAGAACTTTCCGATGTATAGTCGGCTCAAGGCATATCAGACCATGTGTGTACATTCAGGTGGTGTTTGCACGTTTTCACAAGATGTGGAGAAAGAAAGACATATATCCCGCACAGATGTGTCTGTTGACTCGAAGTCGTTTTCCTCAGTTGGAGATAGGTCTACGGTTTCACGAGATGTGGAGAAAGAAGGACATATATCCTGCACAGATGTGTCTGTTGACTGGAAGTCGTTTT
>VKKT01009731.1:15085-26309 GCA_008038995.1 Haliotis laevigata | reverse complement strand
TTTGCCCGATTTTACGAGTAAACATGCTTTTCTGGATATCCTTTTACGCATCCCACTGAATGCAAAGTGGGTTATTTCGACATATGCTATTTGCAGTTGTGTAAATTTTAGGGATACAGAGTAACAGCCTAAAAACTTATTTTTTTCTATTTCCGACAGTACTTTAGGAACCTCTTTATGAGGACCCAGCTGGGGAATGACACATGAATGTTACACCACACCACAGGTTTGCTATGACAATATTCAAACACCGAAATATACCTGGGCTATTTCTAACTACGGCGTGAAACAGTATTCTGTCACTCGCTGAGATCGGCATGCAGTACGTTTTTTTAGTTACAGACGCACATAATGTGGACAAGTGTTAATGTGCTTTCAATGTTCAGCAATTGGCTGAAAAATCAACACTAACACTGGTCAGTCAAATTGAGTTAAATAATCACCAAAAGTCGTGTGCTAGTCGGGACGAACGGGGTTTTCTTTACACTGCCCCCCTTTGGATTCTTTACGAGTAGTAATAATAAACCATAATGAAATAACACCTAAAAACATATTTCGTCGATAAAACCCTCTCCATAATCAGAAGAAGCATGCGTCAATGTTTTTATCTTTACGTTCTACATCAATGTAATAAACGTTCGGTATCAATGTATTATATCTAATAATATACCCAGAGATTATATCTTTCAGACAAAAATGTGCAATCATGTCACGCGGCCACTTTTAGATTTTTAAGGGTTTTTATTTGTCTGTTCCAGGATGAGAAGAACCAGATCTTGACACTCAATGCCTGGTTGGAATCGGTGAGTCTATCTTACCAGACAGGAAATAAGACCTCATGAATACTTGCAATTGATCATGAAACATGTACATATCAATGAAATTAGATGGAATTATTTTTCATTTTTATGAAACTTGGAAACGCGCCAAATACATCTTTTGCTTTTATTTGCAGTCTAACGTCATTATTTCATATTTTTCTGATGATATTGAAAATATGACATCGAATGAGCAAGAAGTAATGGTGTGTAACGTATTCTAATGTTTCCCAAGATTGATCTTCATCAGGAGGCGTACATCTTGGTCGCCATTGCACCACTCTGTCTGAACGTCGAAAGTAAAATTTGAATGAGTAAGCAGTCATGTTTTCTCAATCATTCTTAACTGAGTGTTTTTAAATTTAATAGGAATTTTTAATTAAAGGTAGCCTTCGAGTGATCATGTTGGCGCATGTTGAAGCAAACATGTTAAAACAGGAACATTTCTGATTGTCAACTTCAAGTATTATGAAGAACTTCGCGTTTCACTGTATCTTCCTACTCCTTCATCACGTGGATGACGTAGGTACAGTGACGATGATGGAGAAGCAGTTTACTTCGAAATGCCGTGTTTGTCAAAATGCATAAGTTGACATCCAAACCGCACTCGATTTATTCGATCACTTCTAAACTCATTCAAAGATTTCATAAATTGTTCGTTGATAGTTTGATACGTTTAACTAAGATGTATTGCAACTACGTGTGGGACGGTCCGATGTATTTAGACCACTAAGATGTACAATAAATTACCGTTATAACTGTAGCTAGTTACATGCATTTCGCATAAAATGTACAGTGACAGGAACCACACAAATCCAGTGCGTTACATTCGTCAGTTGGGTATAAGGGTGTTCCTTACAAACGTATACTGTATGTAGATAATGTGTTACTCTAGGTCTGCAAACATTTTCGTATGACTCGTATTGATTAACCTTCCTTCAGCTTCCTAACCACTTCAGATGTCTCGTCAACCGATTTTAGACGTTTGCTCTAACGTATATATTTATTTCCTACAGTGTGTCGATGAATTATATCAAGGTAATATTTGTATGGCAGCTGTTTTCGCATCTGAGGTGATATAATGAATGATGGTATTTAAAAAGACAGGTTTACCCGAAGGAGAAATACATAACTGCTTTAGTCTTGATTTAGGGAAAGTCTGTGGAAATGCCTTTTGACGTTAAAACCACCAGGTATCCATCTGGATGAAAATTTATTAACATTCTGTTGTAATTTCGACAGGTTTATATTTTCGATCGTAATGGTTGGCAGTTTTACCACATATTTGAATACAGTACCATGAGTCTTTCGGTAATAGTTTGTCTTAGTTTTGCATTGTGTTTTGGCAAACCATTTCACGGCGCACATTCTAAAGACAGAAAGATTAGAGTGTAGTTAACTAAGTAGGATTAATCAGAAATACTGGCATTTGATTTGCACAAAATGAGAAACGGATAAAGTGTAAATCGGATCGTCACGACCACGGCTGTCGTATTCATTTTCCCCCAGTAACGTCCACACAGAAAATGAACCCCGAAGTTGCCTAGTGTTCCTTGCTTGTCGTAATTGTCGACTAGAATGACGATCTGCCTCGTTGTGTGTCATCATGTCCGTTATGGAGTGTCCCACAGATGTGTGTTTGTAAAGCCGACTGCCCTTTGACAACCCGTTTATCACTGTCTTCTTGTATGATTTCACAGAGCTGGAAGGATGAACGGATAGAATGGGATCCTGAAGATTTCGGCGGATTAAAAATGTTCAGGCTTCCGTCGAAGAAACTTTGGCTACCTGACATAGTGCTTTATAATAAGTAAGTATTTAGTAATGAATGAGGACCTTAATGAATTCTTAGTACATAGGGGTGGGTTCTGTAGGCATGTGAGTTGCATGTACAAATGAAACAAGAAGAAACAAATGTGAAAAAAAACTAGTTTTTTGGGGGATACCTATACTCAGATGTACACAGTGAATATACACAAAAATATTCGATTCGAAACATCTCGATTATCCGACGTTTCAGATGCCAGTAGGCGTAAAATACCAATATGGGACTCTATCTGATAGGGCATGAAAACAGTTGTTTGGTGAAATGGTAAGCATGCCCTGCGTGAATGGAAGCACAAATAATCCTTGACTTCAATATTCTTCTCCCTACTTAAATCCCATCAATGCTTGTAACTCGCATTAGTTCCTGAACACAAGGTTGTAATACCCTGTAGTGAGGATTGTGTGGCTGCTTGTACTAACCCAGACTTAAACTGGTTTAATAATGCTAGCTCCCTGAGATACCATGCCGCAGGTAAGCATTAATACCCCACTCATATACATTACACCGGCCAGTCCTTGTTGTACCCATTAATGCCGAGCGCCAGGCAGGGACCAACAAGTACCATATTGTAACGTCTTTTGGCATGTGAAGCCCATTTCTGGTGTCGCCCGCAATGGTATTGCAGGAATATATACAACAGCGGCGTAAAACCAAACTCACTCACTCTTTTGGTATGACGCGGTCGGGGATCGAACCCGCGACCTTCCGCTCTCCGGATGGATGCTTTAACCACTACACCACGGAGGCGGTCGCGAACACGAAAGAGAAAGTAGGTCCTGTTTAGTGCATGGAAGCTTTGACCTTTATTGTAAGGCAAAACAAATTATACACACAAACTGGATTTAACCAATCACAAAATATATAACATTCTTCAGTAACAGTTTCGAAATAGCCCATGATCATGTTATGATAAAATGCAATACAGTATATGCTTTTGGACATATCCATGCATGTTGTTGGCATTTGGTAAAGTAAAACTATTTTCAGTTATTATCAAGGGCGGTGGGGTAACCTAGTGGTTAAAGCATTCGCTCTTCAGACCCGGTTTCGATTCCCCACAACGGTACAGTGTGTGAAGCCCATTTTTGGTGGCCCGCGCCATGATATTGCTAGATATTGCTAAAAGTTGCGTAAAACTAAGCTCATTCACTCAATTATTATCCGACCAAATGGGATTCACATCCCCTTCTCATCGCCATCGGCAATGATAGAGTCTTTATATAAAGTTATATATTTCAGCGCTGATGACTACACGACAGGTTTCATGCCATGCAACGCTATGGTTGACAGCAGCGGAGGAGTGTTGTGGTCACCCCCAGCTAGACTGCGGAGTTCCTGTAAGATCGACATCAGATACTTCCCATTTGACAGTCAACGTTGCACTCTTAAATTCGGCTCTTGGACATACGACAAGGCTCAGGTAGACCTAATCAATCGGTCGGAACTTGCGGACATTTCAAACTACATAACAAATGGCGAGTGGCGCCTTACCACCTACCAAGTAGTCCGCCATGAAGTCGTGTACCCCATCGGAGATGCCGTGTACCCGGATGTGACAATTACCTTGGTGATCCATCGTCGAATCCTGTATTACGTCCTCAACATCTTGTTTCCGTGTTTCTGGCTGAACATCTTGAGCGTCCTGACATTTTGTCTGCCACCTGATGCCGGAGAGAAGATTACACTGAGCATTACAGTGCTGCTATCCTACTCGGTGTTCATGCTGTTGGTGGCGGACAGCATGCCGCCAACATCGGACTATGTTCCTCTGATTGGTGAGTTGAAGAAACTGTGTTGAAGTCTTTCCTGCAGATGTCCTATAGAACATCTGATATAAACACTATTTCATAGTGATGCATAAACTCATTCTAGTGATATAGTCGAAGTCCTACAATCGACTCTCTTGTACGTGATATTAAGATACGGCAAATCGCAAATTTCCTAAGCTTCTTGAAGAAACTACTCTTATCGGAAATATGAATATAAAAACGTAAGACCGAGAGAAATATCGGTCTGAATTACCTTCTAGAAATGATTCTCTCATGTCTAAAAAGGCAGTATAGTGATGAAAATGTAATATTTCTGAATTGATCACTCAAAATCAGTGATGGTTCCAGGTAGCAGGCAAATATGTAATAGGCATATGTTGCTCTGCAACGGCAACGTAACGCATTTCTGATTGTAGTGCACCACTTCTTTTCCTGGTAAATGATTCTGAACTTTCTAAACAATCCACGTACATGTTTGAATATTTTTTTAAAACCTTTGACGGCCAACTTATACCCTTCACTAAAAGGTGGGGATAATCGAGATAGCATGAATTTTCTAAATTTTACCAGCTCGTGGTAATTTTTGCATCATTGCAACATTAACGAATTGGGAACATGTTTAGCACCTGTTTGCAGCAGATGTTATGACAGCCAAAGATACTTAAAGAAGATAACGATAGGGTGGGAAATTTCATAACTGATGATTTGTGGATCAATAGTGCGTAAACCACAACTGTATGCTTTGTACAATAAGTAAGAATGACAGAAATAATTGTCCACAGTGATTAATCGGCCTTCCTTGAAAGTATCAAAATCAGAAATGACATATCCTCGCACATGTGTGTCGCCACCCCGAGCAGAATGTGGATGTGTATTTGTGTTCATATATATTACGTTCTTGCAAAGGATGTGTATCCTCAACACTTATCCTCGGTTAAATACTCAGTATGAATATTTAAATTCTATAATGTCCTACGTTTCTAACAGTATACAGAACCGGTGACACCAGCGAATATGGCTCTGGGTATAAGATTCATTCACCTTAAGTTGATGGACATCAATGGTGTTAGTTATAATAGAGTGCACTCACTGCCGGGGGTGGGTTCATACACCATTAGTCCATAGTGTGTGAGTTCACATTTGAAAGTCACTTGGAGTATTGGAGACACATTGTGATCATTTTATATAACATGCAGTGGAACCAAAAAAACATCAAGTGACGAGTCACACTTTGCTGATAGAAGGGAAAGCTTTCTTGAGTGAGTGAGTTTAGTTTAGTTTCTATATTGCGGCGGTCTGTAAATAATCGAGCCTGAACCGGACACTCCAGTGATCAACAGCATGAGCATCGATCTGCGCAATGGGGGACCAATTACTGGTGTCAACCAAGTCAGCAAAACTGACCACCCAATCCCGTTAGTCGCCTCTTACGACAAGCATGGGTTACTGAAGATCAATATTCTAACCCGGACCTTCACGGGTTGGATAGGTTTTTGAACAATAGGAACGGTTGGTCTGTTGAGTCAGCTATACGACCGCGGCCTGGAAATACAGATAAACATCGTTGTGTCGAAGTGAAAGGGACTTTCGTAAATACTTCGAGTTAGTCAATGTTCGCCACAAACACAAAATGGTGACTAATAATGAAATTCGCAGAGACGAAGTATTTACTTCGAGACAATGTGGTCTGACTTTAATCAAGGCTCGACCTTACAATCCAGTGACTCATATGTTGACCATCTAACAATGGCACGCAATCAAGCAATACATGGACAACCGATCCATCTGACAGCCACTAACTACAAGATTCGTTATTTTTCTGGAAATGTTCTTTTCTGGAATTCCCACGAGAAAGATACAAGGTGGGAGCGCATACACACTGTTGCATAATGCATACAACTAGATGCCTTCATTAGGCTAGTTATCGTCACATGCTAAAGCATCAAAACCTAACTGCTTTACGACGATGAATGGTGTACGATTTCTTTGATCGATCAAATGCATAGGCCGTTTCGTCCATAACCACAGCAGGAAAAGTAATATACATGTAAACGATCTTCCTTACTTCGGTAAGAGCTACCATATAATCAGCAAATGTTAGATGGGTTTCGAAATCTGAATTTAACTTTAAATGGGATAAGAAATAACAGTTGCTTTGTAAAAAAACAACATGAAAGGGATCTTAACGATGCTCTGTTGTACTTGTATGATTAACTGATTTAGAGGGATGTTCCTTCTCGAAAGAAGGTCAGGCTCCAAGTAACAACATGATGCATTTAGAAAGTAAACCAACGATAGGAGCGTTTGCCCTTTCCAAAGTGTGTTTTCTGTGTAAACCAGACTATCTAAGGAATTCCATTGACCACGTTCTTTCCCCTAAGACTTATCGATAAACTTGTGTGCGCACCAGTACAGAGTTGCAGGGCAATATTAACACAGCCCATGAGAACTGTCACATTGCCTTTATGGGAATTAGAGAGATTTAACCAATTGCTACTTCCCCGTGCAGTAACGCTCAATATTTTCAAATTTAATTTGAAAATAAAATTGCAATTTCAAAAACCAATTTGCAGGCTCAGTGCATTTTCTTTTGATGTGTTCTCACTAAAACGAGCAGTTTCTTCTTTTCATAAACTGTTTTGTAATCCAGAGTGATAAGAGTGCTCATACTGTATTTCCAGGAGGTGGAGGGTCAAGAGATTGCTAAGGAGGTACTGATTGTGGTCAGTTAAGACGATCTGGCTTTTATGTGATAGATTCATTAATTGGGTGCAACACGTACGCTTCATTGTCGCACTATTCTTCTGAAGGAACAAGGACATGTCTCAAGGACTTTAACAAAGATTCTGCCATTCTGAGCATCAGTCACAAGCAAAATACAATTACTCTAGCCCCATGCTGGTTGGAAACAATTTCACAATGAGGACTTCCCACTGGGATTCCGCCTTTTAATTTTCTCTAGAACTAGTTTAATTAAATGGATGGTATCTTTCAGCTAGCCAAAACATTACCACTTGATTTATTTGAACTTTGATTATGTATACTTTCCACGGAATTGGTTGGAATTGAGCAACTCTCACGATGCTACGTTAAGTGGACATCTGAGATGTAACTTGAATTTGACCTAACCCCAACATTCTCACATTTCTTATCCACAATGAATTCTCTCTATACGACACATCTGCCCCTTAATAAAGCACTGTTTCATGTCAATGACTATACCATGTCTTGATAGCGAAGTCGAACGTTCAGCTTCAAGCTGAACAAGACAATATCCTTCTAATAGGTTTTATCTGGGTATTGTAACGCGAATGAATTCTTGGTTGAATTAAGATGATTTGTCATTAGCTGTAGGAGAGTTTAATGTAAATTACTCGTGTGTAAGTTTAACAGTACGTTTCTGTTTCCATTTCAGAGATCTACCTAACCATGTCCATGGCTGTTGCATCAGTGTCTGTAATCTTGACTGTCTTCATATTAAAACTTCACCACTGTCCTCCAAACCAATCGGAGGTTCCTAACTGGGTGCGATATCTTGTCCTAAAGGTGCTGGCTTCTATAGTGCGATGTAGCTGTGTCACAACGCCAAATGGGGATCAAAACAGGCCATTCATAGTAGTCACGCCTACTAAAGACACAGAACCTTCAGATGCCTGTTCGCGCCTTCTTGGGGATCACTGCTTAGTTCCAAAGTCAAATCACCCACAGGAAATGGGATCAAGGTCCGATGATAACCTCAGTGTTGAATTTCGATCATCTACAAGACGTAGTTTTTCCAATAAGGATTCAAACTCGGACGTTCGGATGCATTTGTACGAGCGTTCAGGAACAGGGATGGAAGAGCTCTTGAGGTACCTCAAGTTGATTGTTGAGAAGAACGATGAAGAGGACAGAGCGAATGAAATGAACGATGAATGGAAACAGGTGGCGCTTGTGGTCGACAGACTCATGTTCTGGCTGTTCATGTTTATCACTCTTTTCTCAACACTCGTTGTTCTTGTTATCGTCCCAGCCGCAAAATATGCAGAAGACGAAGGAAAATAGCGGCACAAGAACATCTCCTTCTGGCAGTCTATCACAGCAATATGAATCTAAATATTGTTACCTGTACATTTCGTGTCATCTGATATGCTCAAATGGAAACACTATGACTATTATTATGTATTATATTTCACTGTAGGCTTACTGTGATGAAATAGTCGTTAATACAAGATAATTTGCGTTCTCGTGTATTAATGTCCTTATGCAACGTATAGACTGTATGAAACTGATTTTTCATATACATCAGCAGTTCTTCCTTTGTATAAGAAACATCACCAAAGACAAAATCTGATAACAATTTACACATTTATACTAATTGTAAATTTTTGCCTTTCTTGCATGAATGTTACTAGACTTTAATCAGGCTCCGGAGTAGTAAGCATAGAAACGTTTCATTTAGCAATGGTGTATAAAACGAACCAAATGATATACATATATAGTGTATTTTTAGAAGCTTTACAAACCCACGGTACCCGCGTGTTGGTAATATGGCGCCTATTATGCCATACGTACCAAAGTGTAAATATATCAAAACAATAAAAATAACAATAAAAATAACTACAATGTCTTGTTTTACTGTTTCACATTACGTTGGAAGATCATCTGAGACGCCCTGAGGGATTACTTTGGACATATGTACCTTCCTGTAACCAGACGGAAAACAGCTTTCAATTACAATTTTATTTCGACATAATGATATCGTTAATTCAGACGCAGACTGAGTAAATTGTAGTTTGTTAACACAGAAGGAAGTGTTCACTGCTCAATAGAACGTTTTTTAGCTGATTTAGACCGACTGACCTTAATTCCGTTCACTTATGGTATTAACCTGAATCAATATTGTCAATATAGTGCTGAACGAACGTGACTGAGGAAGATTTATTGAGATCTTGATGATGCCCTTTGCACAAAAGGTTTCGCACGATAAGCTTTTTTGTTTTATTGACAGTGATTTCAGAATTTGATCAATTTGATCACACTTGAAGGCAGTGCATTGTCGTCACAGGGCTCTTGATATCTGAAAAAATAATAACAATGATGACTCCGGTGTTCAAATCAGGTTTTCAATTTGTTTGCCAACTGTGTTTTCAACCACCACCTGCGATTCGACAATTTGAAACTGTGTAATCAGCCATCTGTGGAAGGACAACTCGGGAACGGAATTCGTCTTGAAGAAAAATAGCAGTCCCCATCGATCTACTTCAAATTGGTTCATTCTCTAAGACGGCTGTCATGGCAACGTGGACTTATTCAAAGTTTTAGGCTAAAGAAATAATTCAAAATGGTAATAATGTCCATTCAATAATTATTAAGCCCAAACTGCGATTTTAAAATAGTTAGATCAAATACGAATTAATCCAGGGACAGTATCACCGTTTCAACACCAAACCAAGCCTGCCTTTTAATGGTCTCACAATGCCAATAAATTATATTTAGACAGGGAGACTTTGACGTACATGACAATGTGTATCAGTAACTATATAAAGTCGCGTGCATAGTAATTAGGACATCACCGAGATGCTTTGATGGAGGGCTTGGTGACAGAAACGTGATGAGACCATAAACTCCACACATGTACAGCTGTTTAAATGCGTAAGTTGATAATTCTCAAGAGTGGCCACAGAGAAAGGTGTTCTTATACAACAAAGGGTATCATCTTTCCTTTCGGCTTTTGTGAGGTTAGCTGATAATGTTGTGAAACTAGTACCACGTAGAAGCATGAGGCTTCTGAACACAGTGAAAAATCGATGTTAATTTGTAGCTACAGAAAGGCGTCCCTGCCCGTGAAATACAGCTCCGACCTTAAGGGAACCAGGAAAGGATTGAATTTTGAAACCGGACGTTTTAGCAGCTTTGCAATAGGCACAGTTAAAAATGGTTGACCATTCCCATCAAAGCAACATGGAGATAATGCTACTTAAAGATCTTTTCAATTGATTAGTGAGATTGTTTCTTGCATTGGGACACGTGATTGCGAACATGGCAATGCCATGTGAGCTATGAGGCAACTGAAGTGGTGTAATTAAAACCGGTGAATTGGTCCATACCGATTGTAAAACATGAATTTTCCAGGAATGTCTATTTTCATGCAGAGGTGCGTGACAAATATCCGCCTCTCATGCACGTTGAGTTTGACATAAAAATATCCCTGCAACTGCTCCTATTGCCATATTGTCGTGATTAATGCTAAACCTCCTACTACATATAACAGTTCAGTTTAGGGTTAAATAGATGCACTGAATTACCCTGCGCTCATGTAATGCAGATTTAAGTACTGCATGCAAAATTTGGGGGTTTGTGAACGTCATTAATAGTATGTCAGCAGCAACGTCCATAGAGTGTACACATACGTGGAGCTAATGCCTTTAGTTATTCATTGACCGTCTCCCTGGTCTACTGGATAAGGCGTCTGCCCGGAGAGTGAGTGAGTGAGTGGGGGTTTTACACCGCTTTCAGCGATATTCCAGCAATATCATAACGGGTACACCAGAAATCGGCTTCACACATTGTACCCATGTGGGGAATCGAACCCGGGCCTGCAGCGTGACGAGTGACCGCTTTAAGCATTGGGCTATCCCACTGTTCCTGCTGCCCGGAGAGCGGAAGGTCTGGGTTTTAATCCCTGCTGCATCATACCAGAAGACGTTTAACAGTGTCACTTGTCCGCATTGAGGAGATAAAGCATGGACAGACTGGTTCTTAGTAAGCTAGGGCGGTGGGGTAGCCTAGTGGTTAAAGCGTTGGCTCGTCACGCCGAAGACCCGGGT
>VKKT01009725.1:5719-18177 GCA_008038995.1 Haliotis laevigata | reverse complement strand
CGCTGTCTGCCTATCTTTATATTTTCTGTGTGCACAGTTTCTTTATGTGGCCAGTATATTATGCAGAGACCATCCTGAAACTGATATGGCGCAGTTTCAATCACAAGTGATTCCTGAGGTGACAAACTCAGAAATTTCTCAAGGTGATGCACTGAACCCGCATCGTTTGCAAGATCAAAAGGAGCCACAATACCCGACCACGTGAAAGACTTCACTTGTGAACCTGACAAATTTCCAAGAGACTGTGATACTGATGTATTGGCGAAAACTGTTACGCGTCGATAACTGTTTGCCAGACAGTACCCTTTAAATTTATGCCAGAGAAATGTTATGTATTATAAATTCCTACAAAAACCTTACATTTAATCAGTTGACTTGTGACCTTAATCTACAAAGGCCCCAACCATCAGCCTTGCTGTTTGTCCTAACATCACCCTCTTATCCACTGTGACAGACTACACAACAAACAAGGTACAAAACAACATATTGTCATTATCATTGATCAACATTTGCAAATTTGTGGAGATGAACAATTTAATGCATCTTCCAGAAATAACCTCCATTCTATTTTTATACATTCTGATCATGGGTTTTATCCTTATTAACGGTATACTGACATACAAACCTTTGGAGATGTGAATACTGCAGGCTTTTGGATTTTCTGACGAACTGCTGTGACAGTGTATCCTTTTCCATATTTGTTTTTATCCACGGTAAATCTCACAGGAGTGTCTCTTCTTGATTTTCTCATATTTGATGACAGTGCTTTTTGTGACACTGAATTAATAAAAAAATTCAGTGTGTAGTGACTGTCGCGGTCTGCTAATTCAGTTGAGTGGAAAACAGAATGTGTCCAGTATCTCGATCAGTACATGTGTAATTCTTCCCCACAAGGTCTGTCAGTGTCTCTGCCGGTGTGGATAAATACTCTCTCTCAGCTTGCCTTATAACCATACAACAACTATGTTCAGCTGGACCGAGTGTGTCCCTGGTGTTGTTCAGTTGTCACAGAGTATTAAGTAGTGTTTTGTCCCTTCAGTCTTGCCGCAACTAAGTGCAGGTAGTAAATATCCGAAACGGGATTGCCTGAAAGCCAGACCGGGCCACGACCAAGGCGAGCCAACGAAAACATTGGCTAATTACTCCTACGTCTACAACCATGCTTATATTTCCTTAATGTAACATATACACATGACAATAATGAACAATCACACGTTGCACAAAAGCGTTATTGGGAAAAATCGCTTAAAACTCAGGAAGGCAAGCAGTCTTAGCTTGTTCCGTCTAAAAGAGGAATCGCTAAACGAAATAAGATTTTAAAAGTCCAGATACTCGGAGCTCCCCTCACGCAGGAACTATTTAAAACGTCACAGATCGTGAAGTATGTAACGCAAACACATGTACGTTGCTCAAATTGAAGAGCTTTTTCACATGCGCTCAACATCTTGTCAACTGAATCACGACAACGATTGACCAAATTATTTCAAAGGCCCAAGATAAGACCTGTATGAGGTAATCGCAGTTATTTATCTGACGCTAATCTCCATTTTAATCACCACTGCCACTGCATTTTACATTGACTTGTCAGTCAACCAGTGCCACTGTTTCACTTTCCTTAAGTACTGTGTATGACATTTATAACCTTATTCAGTCTTTCCCTTGGTCTGTCTTGTTTGCCATCACATCAAGTGAGTGAATGAGTGAGTGAGTGAGTTTAGTTTTAAACCGCACTCAGCAATATTCCAGCTATATGTCGGCGGTCTGTAAATAATCGAGTCTGGACCAGACAATCCAGTAATCAACAGCATGAGCATCGGTATGCGCAATTGGGAACCGATGACATGTGTCAAAGTCAGCGAACCTGACCACCCGATCCCGTTAGTCGCCTCTTACGACAAGCATGGGTTACTGAAGGCACATTCTAACCCGKACCTTTACGGGTGCCATCACATCAAGAAGTCCCAAGCAATGTCTGTATATTGACTGTCAGTCATCAAGGTAGGTAATAAGCTACTCCAGCAGGCAGAAAACAAACTCCAAAATGTTCGATATTAGATTACTTTTGCGTAAAATACAGCGCTCCAAACGGCTCACTAAATAATAACCTTAACTCAATACAAAACAAAACGCTTAAAATAATCACACACACATCTTATCTCATTACAAGCACTAACAGGCGAAATCCTGTTAGAACCAGGACGAGAACAGTTAATCATAAATGTCCAGGCATCAACCCAAAGAAACCCCTAAGCATACATGTCATTAATACCAGCATAAACCCCAATCTCCAAGCGGTTCCTGACAAAACCCTCACTTCTAACCACAATATCGCAATGTGTAATAAAACGCATAATTGAACCAACCTTAAAAACAAAACAAAACTCCAGCCCTCCCTTTATCTTCAAAACTAAACTAACAATCCTAAATAAACACAAAAATCCCCTTCGAAATAAATATGCAAACAAACCCAAACAACACCACAAACACAACACAAGCTTACATGCATGAATGCTAGCCAAACTGGTGCCACATTTACACAGGCGGATCCTTTGAGCCATGTACAAACGCACAGGTTTCGCACTTAAACACCAAATAACAAAACAACCTAAACTAATAAACGAAATCCTAAAAGGCACTCAAGATCCACATCAATTAAGCAAAATCGTATAGTTTATATATGGATCCCTGCACATGTCGGTGTGTTCGGCAACAAACATGCCGACCAAGCAGCCAAAGCGGTACATAAAACTTACTGAAGTTAACCAAATCATCGAGGTAACCAAATCACAAACAGGTCACACAAAATCCAATTTGCATGGGCATAGAATAAAAATATAAACACCAAACAGGCAAATGCACACACTGTATAACCAAACAGAAACGCCCGAGTATGTCCTACTAAACTGCACATACTGCCAACAACACAGCATGGAGCTCCTGAGGTCACTGGGATACTAACATTCTGTGGTCTTCGCCATGTCTCTGCATGAATAGGATATAATGGTGTACTTCTCTTTACCCGAAATAATTTCCTTTCCACATTTCACACATATACATTGAAAAGTTTGGCTTTAGATAAAACTTAGTTCATGGCTTTAACACACTTGTCACAAAGTGCTTTCCCAGCAGACGTGAAAGTACATTTTCTACTGAAAATTATGCCCCGATATTTGTATTCATCAACATTTTGTAAGTATATATTTGATATTGCAAATCAATAACAACATTCTCTCTTTGTGCCATTAAATACCAAAACATTACAATATTTTATCAATATTAATCTTAACTTCCATGTTTCAAAATACTAGTACATGTATTTGCTGAATGTATCAAGTTGTTTATGTAGGTCTCATTTAGATGTTGCTAAGATAACAGTATCGTCTGCATAAAGCAGTGCAAATAATCTCAAATATAGACATAAGACATCATCATTCAAAACAATACCTTTACATAGGGAAAACCTTAAAATATTGTTCAATATCATTAAGGAATAACGCAAAAAGTAGAGGCGGTAGATTCTCACCGTGTCTAACACCTTTAAGACAATCAAAATATTTAGATGAATGACCTTTGGTTCAAACACAATATTTAATACAGGGATGGAAATAACCCATTGCAAGACGTCCGAGTCCAGTGTTTTTTCTGTCGGGCAAGCAAATTTGTATATCACGATGTACCGGTGTCCAGTTGACTTTCCAATGTTAATAATGTTGTTTATTTAATAAATCAACAAGAAAACGGCCGGTATAGTGGAAAAATGATCAGGGCAAGTGATTTACATGTGCCACTGTACCGGAGTACACTAGCAATTTTAAAGTTATTTCCACCCCTGTAATACCTTCATGCATTAACTGTTTAATTCTGAAACATCTGCCAGTGATGTTATGACGAATAAGCTTAATCCACAAGCCAAGCCTTCATACAGTATCGAAAGCTATCTCTAAGTCTATGAATGCACAGAATAATTTATTTTTCTGATTTCTTAATAAATTGATAATGCAATAAAGTGAGAAAATGAGATGATTTGTCGAGTAACCCTTTGTAACACCAGTTTGTATTTCAGATGGAACATGTGCTGATTCTAAAAACTCTATTGTTAATTACTGACGTTAACAGTTTGCTCATACAGCACAGTGAGTGAGTTAAAACCTTTAGTCACATTGGCAATTTTTCAGCCCTATCGTGACTTTAAAAGTTATAACTTAAACGCAATTAAATTATATCATACAGCACAGCAAAGTAATTGGTCTACAGTTTTGGCCTTTGTTTTTTTTATAAATTGGTCCTTTAAGCCAAGTTTCCGGGAAATATCCGGACTCCAAAATGATGTGGACAAGTTTTACATATACAAGTACATTAATCATTTTGCCATCTGTGCTTTTAATATACTCGTTTATGCCATTGTCAGCACTACTTGTTTTTTTCCTTTAAGGTGTTTTATAACATTTGTAACTTTTTCACTGCTGATAGGCTGATCGAGAACGCCATTATTGTCATTGATATTTGAAAATATTTTCATTCATAGGTTTATCTTCTTCAGAGCTGGTTTAGTCATTCAACTCTTTATAATAATGAAACAGTTTATCAACATGTGGTATTGTGAAGTCAGAGTTACTGCTCTTCAGTAATTTCCAGATCGATATTGTATCATTATTGTCAAGATTATCGCTCTTATGTTGCATATCATCTCTACATACATTATTCGAGTTAACTAGCGTCTTCTTGTAGGAATTAATTAGTCCCATTTTATCTGCTATAGTCTTGTGCATATTAAAACATTTCTAAGCAGAATGAGCAATTTTACAGTCACAATTAAACCATGTTTTTCACGTTTTATATTTTCAACGTCTCGGTGGAACGAGACGGCAGTGCTGTATGGTCGGCTCAAGCGCAGAGTGCAGGGCACAACACACGTCTGAAAATAGTGCATCAAATTTCTCGGACAGAAAAGTGTGATATAAATCGCAATACATTATAAGACGCAATAGCATAATCAACTAGGGATACCCCTTTACAGGTTACACGTCCTATAGTAACATTTAATTTCTTTATTCTGTGAAAGGCTACATTTCGACAAAGGTTTTAATGTCGTTGTCAAGCAAGTGATGACATAAAAGTATCCTCATTCTTCATCACCTCAGCTTCTAAAATGCCCATCAAAGAAGTCATACACATTTACAGTCAAACAAGCTGAATACAGGTGTAACTGGTATTAATAAGAAGTCGGACGCTGTTGCCCACCTAACACAATTACTTTTGATGGAGCTATGTTGGGAATGTATAAGAAGAAGGACTTCACTTTAACGGACCGTTTACCTTTTAAATGCCATGTATACTGAGGCAAAGTTGTATCCCGATTTATTTAGTCCTATTCTGTTGATGTAAACATAATTCATGACACCTGTACATTTGTGACGCTTACACAGAATTTGACACCTCGGAAATGAAGAGACTATGTTGTGAACGTAGAGAAAAATAAAAAAATCATTTTGAGCAACATGTTTGTTTTGAATATTACAATATGAGGCACTATAAAACCTGTTGTTTAGGTAGACATTATGCCATTCTATAGATGAAAGCACACGCCATCATACAGCAAAGGCGGATCCATAGGTGGGGTGCAGTTGTGCTATACAAATACTCTATTTATATATACATACACGACGTGCGTGTAGATCTATGGTCTATGTTTAACCTGCATAGCGATAACGGGTTCCTGTGACCTCAAATCTCATAAGCTGAGGTTAGTGTTAAACCTCCTCATATGATCACAGCATCAAGATACTCTACAAGATATTACATTGTAGAATGTACGTTTGAATATAAACTCTTTGGGTAAACCTGCACATTTGTGAACGGTGGTAAATGCACATACCCTGATACCCACGTTTCGTTTTAAGCATGTCTTGCCATCCAGTTTTAGTATTACCCAACGATCCGGGCCCGTCCGGGTGTACTGGGTACTCGATCAAGACACCTCTGTCAACCCTTTGCCTATGTATTAGGCTTTATACATGACTTGATACATATCAATGACAATATCTTCTCCATTATGATATGCTATTGACCGTAGAGAACGATAAATGTATTGGCTGAAACAGCTAGTTGTTCACTGTATGGTATTGATCCTTATTCAGTGCAAGTGGTTTGTTTACTTGTAGCTATGACGATGACAAAGCAAACACGCATACATCAGTTACCCCCCTTCTTTAACCGGTTAACACATAAGTTGGGCCCAGTCTCGCATATTGCAATATACCTTTTTACGTAATTTTGTGTGACTTTGTTCCAAAGCACGTTCTCTAAACAATGCCCTACGACAGCGGCAATGTTGTCAAGCCCCGCTCCCTGATATGATGTTTAATCTCTACGAGCTAATGTCACTGAATAAGCCCAACGATTTTGAGAGTTTCCATGCAGTAGTTGTTTACCGGCGGATGCGCAACCTTTTGCAAGCACAAGTTTAAAATATTTTTCTTTTTTTTCACTATTACGATCATATTTATTTGTATTACGGGGTGCAGTGGTGTTATATTGTGGGTATTTTGGTATTCTGTACTGTTTTAATTTAATAAGAATGCGTTATTCCGGTCACATAATGCATATTCTATTATGTACAGTTTTGGTCTTATTTTTTCTGATTATTTTTTGGAGTTTGGGGTTTAGATTTTTAGGGTTAATTAGGTTTAGGGTAAGTTAGCGTTGAAGTTTAGCGTTAGGAATGGCTTTGGTTGGGGCGGGGATTCTGTTTTATTTTAATCCACGGTGAACGTTCACACAAGAATCATACATGTACTATTGTGAATGAGCTCAATATAACACTCAACAAAAGTAATTGTAATGGCGTTTGGTGAAAACCAAACTTGAATCGAGGCGTCGTACGTCGTTTAAGGCATGATAGTACTCAGTCAACTGGCAGGAGAGGTAGCAGCAAGATCGGCGGAGGAAGCTGGCTGAAGTGGAATATGGATCCCCTCAAGTTAGTAAAGTCACTGTCGGGTAACTTCATGAAGTAAAGCATCAAATTAAACAAGTCCCCTAGCTCCATCCCGTGATACTTTCACTCTAGAGATATGCTCACTGAGATGTCGAGTTTGAGAGTGTGAACATTCGAACAACTCGCCACCAACACTAATTTTAGAGTTTTCAAACTGCATGTAGTTGAGAAATAGGATCGGTCACTATTCTCACCAACTTTTCCATCAAACCAGCCGCAGTCAACGAAAATGCCACATGATGTTTTGGTCATCAAATGACACGAAAGTTTGACAACATGTGTTTGACGTGTGAAAATGCGAGTTTGACAACCTTTAAAATTTAACATGTGTTGTCAAATTTAGTTTGCCGTGTGAAGGCCGCACCAGCCGTTCGCTAAATTCCAGGAAATGCTAATGGGTGCTACTAAAATGGAATGGATTTTCCGATTCTCCAATTCGACATTACGCACTGAACTAGTACAAGTGTGCTTTATCACGTGTAAATTGTTTTGAACTGAAAGTGCATCAGTTTATTAAAGTTTGTGATCAGTAAAAACAATGTGTCTAAATTAGAGATTTATAGAAAACTCGATTTCCGCATTAACTATGAGTGGCTGAGCGTGGCAATATTTCAGACTCTTGTAGTATCCATTCCTTCAGACTCTCTGCACTTTCATGGCGGTCACATATCTTTCATATTGCGATATCATTGTTTCGGTCCTTTTCTTTAGTAGAATGTTGTATAGCAATCTATTGCCTAAATATTCCTCAACCCTAACAGCCTCTCTTAATTAGGTTAGCAACTACTATATCTGTCACGTCTGCAAAGTTCTCGAGGTCCTTAGCACAGCCTTGACGAATAGGCTTGAAATTACTCAATGTTTCTAACTGCAAGGAAATCTGTCGTCTGTTTTCTCCATACTTTCGTTCCAAACGTTCTAAAGCCACCTCATACGCCACAGCACTATGCCCTAACCCTTCAATTACTTTCAAAGCACTGCCTGATACGTATTGCCATACCTTCAGTAGTTTATACTCCGCAGGGGCTGGTGAACGATCGATACAAGTAACAAATGCAGCTTTCCAGCTTTCATACATTTTGACGTCACCAGAGAACATCGGAATTGATACTCGTTTAAGCTGCTTCCACATATCATTTCCTATTGATCTACTGGGTGACTGTGACATAAAACATCTTGGCACTTCACAACAAGTTGTCAGGGCAACTTGGTTGGTCGGGGTTCATGAGTGGAGTCTACCGAAACAATACTTTTGACATCCTCTTTCGTCCTGTCAATACACAGCCTATCTGTTATAACTAACTAACGAACAAACGAACGATGATTATGAGAGAGCGACGTTATATCTTTATTCTTAGAAGATTGGTTGAATTGAGTTGACTTGAGATGAAATTGACTGTAACAATATGTAATAGACCTATTCACCGGAACGAATGACGACGAAGGTGGCTGTCTGGGATCAATCTTTTGTTCAGGGTATTGTGGATTTTTTTTTCTGGTGTTCCAGCATGGTACTGATAACTTAGTGCCCTGGAACATTTAGGCAACAATATAGTGAACAATAGCATGACCTTTCAACACATGACATGTTGACATACTTGACACCCTTCCAAGACCACATGGCATACACGCTACCGTCTGTAGTACACAAACAGTACAGCAATTCAGTGACAGATCACACCTTTGGGAATGATAGTGTGCAAAGAATTATATTATGAAGTGGAATAATTTAATTTTGAAAGTAACTGTAAGTTTGTAAAGATAATATTTCAAGAAGCTTATTTAAACTATTATAAATTATTAATTTTAATTTACTAACTACAAGAAATTACAATACAATTATAGTTAAAGATACAATAATATTTCACTATGAATTGGATTATAATACTTGTCTTACTTGTACCAACAAGCACTGTAAAAATGCCACGCCAAGACAAAATGGCTCACCTGTCAATCTCTGTGTCCCAATGTGAAGTGAAGGTTAATTGCTCAGGTGCAACATACAGAACCAACTGTTTGCCAATCAACCAATCAAAAATCAGCATAACTGGCCAGATGATAAACACTTGCTAGTGTCGTGACCTGACATGACACAACCTTGAACTATGAGCCTTGCCTGACAGCCTTGAGCCCAGAGCTACATATATACAGTGATCTCAGAACAAATGCATTTCTCTTGAAATGCTACCTCTGTCATCAATATAATTGATRAACTCTCTCACCACAACGAAACAAATCAGGGATCAAACCCTGAAATTTCATGAACCTTCACGCGACACTTGACAGAATCTTGGGTGCAGTCTCCATATGGCTACCACAGGAAACGTTGGTAATTCCAGTGCCTCTTCATCACTCGAACTTAACAGAACATGTTTTCTATGTCTCCCATAACTGCATATGGTTCTTGCCTAAACTTCATTAGAACTCCAAGTAAACTATTTGTCAGGTCAGGCCCAGAGAGTGATTGCTGATTCAAACTAACACTATTGTACACAAATGCACAATTGAATACAACCCTTATCTTGTTCTTTTGAGGGTGGAAAACTCCATGATGTGGAATATACCATAAAAAACGATCGTCTGGTTCTTCCTCTTCAATTGGAATGGTTTCTGCATAACCTTTCTGGAAAAGATTTTCCCATAAAATTGGTATATTCTTTATTGAACTAGTAATCAGCTTCCAATCTTTTCTTCAATCTCAGCAGGAGGCGCTCAGCTGAACTGTAGTTGTTTGGGAAAACAACTTCCGAATTCCTGAATGGTAAGGAAATACTGTAATGTCCATCCTGAAGTGTTATTGAGGCATCAATTTTCTTCATGGAAATTTTGTCCTCTTGAGAGTACTGTCTTTCATCATCAATTAATCTTTCGCGTTGAATGAATGTCTCACCATTCGATTCAGTTCATTTAAGCTTTCAAATTCTTGTAGTGCAGTCACTTCTGTTCTGTTCATCATGCACTCTTGAGCTTCACTACAGGAAGGATTACCTGGACGAATGAGGTTCCAAACAGCCCATCCAAGTCTTCTCTTCATAGCATGTGGTGTATGCTTTGGTCCCACGATCACTTCCAGGGGAGAATATGCACCTGCAACGTTGTTGCCGATCAAAAGTTCAATGCCTGCATTGATTTCAGGAATATATAAATCCTTTAGGTCAGACTTCGCAGTATCAGCAGCAGTTGGAATATGTACCTTGCTAACTGGTAACCTGTCCACAGTAAACACTTTGGGTAAGTCAGTATTATTGTCCATAGCGAACTTAAACACCTGTAAACCGGTTAATGCACACGTGTTAATAGTACGAGGTTCTCCCATACTTGTAATGTTCACTTTCATGTGCTTACCAGAGACTCCTAATTTCATCATTAGAGATTCAGTGCAGAAAGTGGAACTACTACCAGGATCCAAAAATGAGTATGTCTCTTCGCAGTGAGAACTATTTCTTATCTTCACATTGACTGGGACAATTACCATTTGTGCACACCTCCAATTTCTGACCGACCCCTGTATCCAACGAAAAGCAGGAGTTTGATGTCCTTATAACACTTTGAATGAACTGTTGACTTTGGGATGGAGGATGCTCCATATGGATGTAAATGTTGTGACGACCTTGACACACAGAACAAACAATATTACCATGGCAGTCCTTCCTCAAGTGACCAGGCTCTAAACATCTGAAACACAACCTTTCATCCATAACCAATGCCCACCTACCGGGATAAGACAATGCAGCAAAGTTCTCACAGTTTATCACACAATGTGACCTTTACCTTCACAATAGAAACACTTCCCTTTGATTGGTCCCTCAGTGTCAGTCTTGGCTGATGACCGAACATCTGTAGCATAGTTTAACTTTGACAAAGTACCTTTACCCTTCCCTTGCTTGGGTGGCGGTCTAGGATGCAAACTATTCAGAGCTTCCTTCCCAATACCGGATAATTGGCTTTTCTAGCTTCCTTTCTCATGAAATAAACTACATCCTTAAAACCTAGTGACTTACCAGAATCACTCAATTTCTGAGCATGAGACCTGAACCTCTCTTGGTATGTGTAAGGTATCTTAGCAATGATCCTTCTAATGTTATCAATATTGTTCAAAACACCAGAAGTACCCACCTCATTGTTGCTTTCATTCAAATACACAGCATAATCCTCTAATCCCTCTGGAGAATCTGCTCTGATAACAGGCCCATTAAGTGCATTGCTAATACAGGAGTTAACTAGATCATGCATAGCAGCTGGAAACCCTTTATGGGTATCTACACACACATAGCTGCTCAAAATCTTCTTAGCTTCACCGGATGTAAATTGCTCTAACTAAGTCACACATTCATCAGGATCAGATGTATTGTTCAGAACCTTGGTCTTGAATTGTCTAATGAACCTTTGAAGACACTAATCTCTGGCATAGGTTTACGTAAATGATGTACACCAGAAGTAAGAATGTCAGAGACATTATCACTCTTTCTATTGTCTGGGTAATGCATGGGTCTGTCCTCACCAGCAAACTGAGATTCACCAGAGTTAAGTATGTCACCACTTGTATCTATCTCCTTGTGCCTTGTGGAACTGTTCTTCCTATCTTCACCATGCAAGGCAGCAGTATTATCAACTACCTGAGAATCATTAATGAAGTTAACAACGACCTTCTTCACATCTTGTGTCTGGGTTTCAAATCCCTGAAAATCATTGAGAAAATCTTCAAGTATTTTCTTCTTTGCATCATGTGTCGTAAGAGGACTGTGATCAGCAACTTTATCATCATTATCCTCTTTAATGTCTGTCACATTAGTAGCACGAGAAGAGCCACAAATCTCCTTTTCAAAATCAGCAAGTGCTTTACTTCTTGCATCAGAAATAGCCATTTCTGTATGCAGGGCTAACCTTTCTTCTTTCAACTTCAACTTTAATTTGTCCTTTTCCAAAGCTTCTTTCTGTTCCAATACAGCGGCCTTGGCAAGTAACTCAGCCTTTAACTGTTGTTCCTTTAGTCTTGCAGCAGACACTAATGATTAGGTTGATGAAGAACGAGATGAACTTTTATTGACTTACTCATGCATTTGTCACTTTCTTTAGCATTCTTCTGACGTTGCTCTTCATTACCCTGACTCCAACCATCAACTGTCTCCTTAAACAGCTGAAATGCCTTTACATCATCATTAAAGTTTGTAAGCATGTCTAGATAATGTGAGGGAACCTCCAAGGATGAATAAGCTCAACCATTAAAGTCATCAGTTTGCTTCATGAAATCTTCAAGGTTAAGCATCCACTGAGTGTATTGCGTTCTAACTCCATCATAATTAGTAATGTCTGACACTGAAGAAACAATTTTACTTTGTGTCTTCAACAATTTCGATTTCAACAACATTTGTTTTAGTCTTGGTATCCAATGTATACAAAAGTCCTTTTCTAGTCATTGTCCTAACTGGGGCGGTTGGGTAGCCTAGTGGTTAAACCGTTC
>VKKT01009722.1:5017-21296 GCA_008038995.1 Haliotis laevigata | reverse complement strand
CCCGGGTCTTCGGCGTGACGAGCCAACGCTTTAACCACTAGGCTACCCCACCGCCCTCATATTCTGAAGGGACGACCAGTACAATTATGTCGTGGAGGAAGTTAATCGTAGGATGTGTACGTACGCGTCAGACATTTGCTTCTTTTAACTATGCTGTAAAGACTCGGGTCATCAGCAACCTTTGCTTGTTGGAACAGGCCACTAACGTGATCGGGAGATGAGGCTCGTAGGCTTGATTGATGCATGCCATCATATCCCAATTGCGTACGTATGAACGATCTGGTTTGTCTGATTGTCGTCACTAAACTTATGCGGCTTTTAAACAACAAAGAAGCAGATCACATTTTCTATTGTTTAAATGGTTTTCACTGTCAAGAATAGGTAGCTTCAAACTCTGAGACAAGCAGCACACGGGGAACGACGCGGGATGAAAGCTGGACGTATTGTGTTGGATTGTCCTCATCGAGACGTTTACTAGAAAATATTATGTTGCAATTATGAATATTCAAAGCTTGTTCGGCACATCCGATGTCATCAGTGTCAACTATTTACGCAATCAATTTACTTTGCAGTCATCAGTCACGAGACACAGTACAGCTTCCTTGCATGTCTGTACGGTAGTAATATGTCCGAAGCTGCTATCAAAGATGAAAGTCCAAAAGCTGTTATTAAATGTGAAATCCCCAATTTCCTACAATTCCTTAGATATTGCCATGATATCTATCTAGTGAATAGCGGGGCCATCCCGTTGAACCCCTGGGAATTGACCCCGGACCTTTGACGTGACGAGTGAACGCTTAAGCCACTAAACTACCCCATCGTCACTCTGAACATATTTTGAGATTCGAACCCCGGCCTTCGACATGACGAGCGAACGCCTTAACCACTAAGTTAAATCAACGTCCATCTCAGAGATAAACTTTAGAAAGTTGTGATTCATTTTTTTATAGAAAAAGCATCATTCTGAAAAGAAATCTGACATATTATTTTTACTCTCAGTCCAAATGGCAACTTGGTATCACTCCTCAGCCTGTGTCCTATCGCAAGTAAGATAATCTGAAACTTCAATATTACAACGCATTAGGAATGAACTACTATATAGATTTAGTAAGAGCCGCACCAGACGTCCATCACGGCAATAGGCTTATCTTTACATTAAGGTCCGCTCCTTAACGTGATAAAATCAATAGCAGCAGTGTCCTCGTCACTGGTACCGTTAGAACATCTGCATATTGTCCTCATCTCTCTCCCGGCCGCTACCCAGAGCCATCTTATAGTGGTAAAAATCTCCCTTTACGAGCAATAACCAGAGATGAAAATGCAAGTAAAGTAACCAACTGGTGTCACGCCATCAGATTCCAATCCAGAGAGTTTATACCCAGGTCGAGTTTTAAAAGCATTTACAACTGATACCAGTTTAATTATTCCAGGTCCAAATATATATCGGATTTCCTGATAAGTGCTCTGTGTGGTCTCATCTACCAATTCAATTACGGTGTATGTCTTATGTGTTTCGTAGGTCGTAATATAATTTGTGGCAGAACCTTTGCTTTGTTCGAAAATTAATGTCAATAGTGTGTCTCATTTTCAGTTTTATGTCCAGTGGGTACACATTACGAGTTAGCATGCCAGTTTCAGGACAATACACCTGAGTTGAAGGTCAGCTTATCGGTATATAATCAGTCACGTCTTACACGTGCAATATATCAACGTGGCTGCTGTTGTAGACATATCCAGAAGTCACGAGACATTACCTATAAGGTTAATGGTCCGTTTACTCGATACGAAACAGTAGACTAATCTGGTTTTATCATCTCGCAAATTAATTTCGCAGCTTGAGCTTGATCCAGACAAACGATTATTGTTTTTTTTCATGCTGCAAGAGATCAAATACGTCCCAAACATTTGTGTCAAGACAGATGTTTTCAGTGCAGGGCACGGGACACCTTTCACCTATTGTAATCGTGCTGCTTAGTTTAAAGGAACGTTTACTGATCTTCCTGACGAGAAACAGGTACTATCCTGCCCGGCTCGTGTTTAAAAATTATGTTGTAGGTATTGACACTTGGTTGCGAATAGCATTTAGATTAAGGTTCAGAAACACGAGATATTCGAGGTCTTCCACCCAATCTAGTGTTTTAAGGCCAGTTTTAATTCAAATATCATGGTTGTATTAATGAGGTGATATGTAATCACTTAGAACTATGTAAGGTTTGTAGTGTTTGTGGCATGCGCACTGACCCAAACACAGGTAAGGGTGAAATGTAAACACAAAGCAAAAGGCTTAGATGAGAAACAACTTTGGCCGATTAGTTGGGAGCCGGAGAACATTAGCACTCTCTATCTAGCTCTAAGTGTTTCAAGTTCCAAGTGAGTGTGTACCATTTCTAATTCGAACCTTTTGGTCTGGTTTTGTTCTTGACGGTCTTTACGGACTACTAGAGTGTGCTCGGAGCATCGTCTATAAAACGTTAAAAAGGGATTACATGTTCTTCTCAATGCTCTTTATGATTTCAAAATAAGACTGCCAAGGTGACATATTCACTCCATTCTTTTCTGAGATGTACTTTGAAAGCTTCTGTGAGAGGCAATACATATACACGCACAAACGTGATGATTAAAGCAAATTTGTTTAAATATAGAAAATCATTCATATTGACTGCCAAGGTAATGGATGTACATATTCACAGTCAGGAGACCAAAATTTTGAATTTTAAATTCCAGCCTGAGTACAACAGCAATGCTATTTGGGTTTACTCCAACAGTGTTCCAGTTATATGACTACATGCCAGCTTTCTGTGCGTCAGGAGTGATGCATTTGTTTACCGCTTCAGTGGAACCCACCAGCCTCGGAATGGGGCTGGCAAACCAACACACATAATTAGAGCAAACCAGATTTATTATAATAAATTATTAATGCTATCAATCACTTTTAATGTTCAACGTCCTTCCTTTGTAACGCCAAGTTCAGAGACTGATATTGGATTATTTAATCGAATTTATTGATCGATATGCTGATACAATTTAAACCAGTGTCTTTCCTTATGGTTGCCAACTGATGTGATATTCTCTGATTCCACATTTATTATATTTGAACTGACTTGATGAGTTGTTTGATAGTGCGAGTTATAAATGCACATCCTTTGTTTGTTTTGTAAACATCTTTGAAGTCTTTTGTGAGAGTTGCCCATCGCAGTCAAAACACTGACATCATCTATTAACAAGAACACTAAATAACCACTTGTTTGGTCTGAAAACATGGAGATTGTACGACCATAAGACTTGGCCAACCTGTCCAGGCCCCATGGGGTCACAGGCTGATGTTAGACAGTAGAAAGGAGATGATATTGAATTCATCTAAGTTGAAGAGTTGCACTTCCTCACAGTATGCAAACATTTCGAGAAGTTAATTAGTGTCAGACTCGATCTTTAGGTAGTCACTATCACGTGTTGAAAAGTGAGATATTGCGTTTATCATCTGTCTTAACAAAGATCAACAGGAATAAGGAGAGGGTCGGTGTACTTGCCACAAGACTGTTAGATAGATTCACCGGTCAATACCGACAACCATCGGCATATTGACACTGCCTGACATAAATGGGGTGATTACCAACTTCATGATTTGGGCCCCGTTCCACAAAGTGACTGTGGGGCTACGAGGGTTGTACGGCTAAGTTAAAGTATGGGAGTTTCGATCACCTTAGAGCTGCAGTCGCTTTGTGGAATCAGAACTAGACTACTCTGATGAAGTTTAACCGATTACCCTTTTGGTTGGTTAACAAACGTATATGCTGTAATTGACACAGTCTGGAAGTAATTGATTGGCGCAAATGAATTAATAATATTCTAGTGATATATTTCAAAATGTTTGTCGACTGGGAAATTTAGTTTCTTGACAACCACTTATGTAACAATAATACATGGGTGCATGCCGAGTGCTACATGTCGAGAAGAACATGCTTACCTCTTTTCCTAACACCAGGTGTTATCACTGTAATCAATTCATATCATATCCTTATACTCCCATATTAATCCACCATTCGCTTTATAACATTTTCCGACACCCAACTATTCTAATCAGACTGATACACGGATGAAATTAATTTCTCCTTTACATTTTTTATGTTGGAATTTATTTCTGGTCAATGGACAACAGATGGTCAAGTGGTCAGACGTGACTTGCATCTCTTGGTCGTGCCAGCATTCGATGATCGTAACTACAGTTTCAGATTGTAGGCATAAAAATAACACTAGAACTATGGCAAAAGAATGGTATGAACGCCAAGGGACCACAATTAGCTATGTTAGTTCGTATAAGTTAAAATAATATAAATGATAGTTAAATATTCCCATCAGAGACATAAGTGACATTAATGAAACAATTAACCTGTGCAATTAACCTGTGCAAGTATTGATCACTTTTCTCTGCTTCAGGGTTCCCGACGGTCCCTCAATCTGAAGGCAGCCAAGACTCTTGGCCTCATCACAATAGGGTTTTTTGTAGCTGTTACACCCTGGACTGTCACACAGTTGGTCATGGCGCTAGGGGACGTGAAGGTCAACCCCCTCCTGGACTTCTCGGTGACGTGGTTAGCGTTAAGCAACAGCTTCTGGAACGTCATCATTTACTGCGTGACCAGCACATCCTTCCGTCTGGCTGCTGGAAGACTATTTTCCCGGAAACAGTCTGAAGTGCGTCGTTGTGTTGTACACCCGCCCAGGGTGGAGTTGTTGACGACTCGGAGCACAGTGGTTGATTCTTTTGACCATATTGCATGCAATGGAAACATTCCCGAGGAGTGGAAAGGTAAGAATGGCGTGCATGTGAACGGTCATGGGCGGTACAACCCCGAGAGTTGTAACAACGGTTCAGATTCGTGGCGACGGACTCAAAGGCCTTGCTCTTCTGGTGTGCATCAGTGCAAGAGGTTATACTCAGACGTTCCCCATAGTGTTACCCATTCCTGCCATGGATATGACCGTGATGTGATATTTCAGTACGAGGAGGACATTGTGTCACAGGACAGTTTCCACCTGTCGCAGACGCACATGAGAAAGTCCACAAGACTACAAGACTGTCTTTGTAACAGGACAGAATCGGCGCCAAACATTCCGGAAATCGAAGAGTTTCCCCTCGACTCCATCATCAAGACCGGGCACTCTGGAATTAATTTGGGCAGCAGCGACAGCAGCGGCTCCGACACCATTCTACAGTCCGACTAGTGCCAAACTAGCATCTTCATAATGGATATGGCACGTCCAAAAATTCTTGTGGCTGTAAATAATGGAATAACGTTCGTTTGGACTACTTTGTGCGAGAACACTTTGTAAAAAAATACTTTCCAAAGTGTTTCTTTGTTCGGGACTACTTTCTAAAGGATTACGTTCATTTGCAAGAAGCAACTTTGTAATAAACAACTTTGTGAGAAGCAACTTTGGAAGAAGCTACTTTGCAAGGTGCTTGTGTTTAAGGGGCTAGTTTCTATGGGACTACATTTTTAAGTGACTGCTTAGAAAGGGACTACCTTGTACTGGTACGTAGTAAGTAGCTTCTCATGGCCTAGACGACTTGCCTGACTTTGAATTCTGTAAATATGGATGCTAATAGGTGATATAACAGATGGCCAAAAGTGGATGATAAAATGGCGCAGTTAATTAATTTTAAGCGGTGTCATTTCGATAGCTCAAAACATTCTTTGAACAGTCAGATATTTATTTTTATTAACTTATTAATTATATAGTATCCTATTACAAAGATGCGACCATTACCCCTTTGACCACATCAGCGCTCCAGGGCCTAGATTTTCGAAGCTCTCTTAGCGCTAAGATAGTCGTAAGTGCCATATCTTAACAGTAACTTAGGACTAAAGTCCTAGTGGCAAACAGGGTGTTGTTGAAGACAAGGGGCAAGGGCAGTTTCAACTGTTAGTAATAAAAAGGATACTTAAGTTGTCGACATTTGATCGATGGCTGACGGCGTAAACACTTACAAAGATGCACATGACATGGACCACAAGGGTGGTGTTACAATCAAAAGTAGAGATTATCTTTGATCACAATCATTCAATATGCACATATAACGTCGTCTTTAAAGAACGGGGTGTCCTTCACCAACAACGGAACACAGATCCGAACATACGCCAACATATCATTCCCTTAACTAATTTTCTAATTTTAGATCTAAAACTGAAATGGATATATCCATAGAGAAAAATGAAACACTGACGCACTCTTATATTTAAAAACAATATTGTCTCATCGGGTAGATAAATCATGAAGGTCAATGTTGAGACAAATGCATTTTTAAGTCAAAATTGTGTTTTGATTCAAAATAATACATTTCATGCCTTAATTTTACATTAATATCTATTTTGCATATTGTATGTTAAAAAACCGTTCTGAGACATCCACTGAATCTTACCTTGGCCTTATCTTACCTTGCTACGGTATGTTTGTCACAGTCTTGATCTGCGTACTGTGATGTTCGGATAAGAAGCGTCAGAGCGTTACTGTTCTGTACTGCTTTATGACGCTCGTGAAGCTCCGGGTTAGAATTGATCTTCAGTAACCCATGCTTGTCGTAAGAGGCGACTAACTGGATCGGGTGGTCAGGCTCGCTGATTTGGTTGACACGTGTCATCGCATCCCAATTGCATAGATCGATGCTCATGATGTTGATCACTGGATTGTCTGGTCCAGACTCGATTATTTACAGTCCACCGCCATAAAGCTGGAATATTGCTAAGTGCGGCGTAAAACTAAACTCACTCACTCACTGTTTTATGAAGCTCCAACACACATCTCTACACAGTCCAGTTTCTGACATGAGCGTCAGTTGACGCAATTTGGATACGAAGACATGCATCGGTCGGATGACGATGCCGTAGAGCTTGACCCCGTTTGGCGCCTCTTGCGTCAAGCATGGGTTACTGAAGACAAGTTTGAATCCTGTCCTGATGGGACGATGCTTGGTGAAAACCCAGAATACGGCTGCAGTGCTGACACAATAAGGATCATAATGATTTATCAAAAATGTGGTGGATTAAAGTTATTGTTGGACCTGTCTACCAAAGACAATAAATGAATTGGAAAAAATATTCGAAATATATGTTGTAAAGTATATTATTATGAGGTAAATAATATTTTCTATATGTGTATATTTGTATTTGTGAAATATAATGAGATGTTTCCGATATGATTGTTTGTTATCTCAAAATTGATTAATAATACAATTTAACGTGATATTATCTTTATATTTTCGTGAAGTTATTTCAATTTTCAATGTGTTATTCAAAGGGACAACTAGGCTTGAAAGTGGCATTGGCAGCGTGACACCGTTTATCCGCTCATGTAGGTTGTTGATACACGTTTTGAAGCCATGTCCATGGCATGTTGATCTACTCTCTTGTAAACGATGACATAACGACGACACGTCGATGAACAGCGGCGATAACTGCATCGGGCTGGCATGCATCCAAACACATTTGTAAAAAATGAACTATCCTCAACGTCATTTCGCCCCAAATAGCTGAAAAAGTGTTCATGCGATGTTACGCAATATTCACTAATTCGTCAAATTATCACGAAATACTTTCTATATATGTTGGGTCTGAAAGTACATTTCTGTATATAAACACATACGGATGTATACAGGGTGGTGAGGAGGATATAGGGGCTCATTGACGATAGATGATAACGAGTTTTACTCCTGCCTTTTACATAACAGTTGCTCGGGGTTTTTTTAAACACAAACGACACATTCCATTATCAGAAGAAATCAGAATCCAGTGCCCGATGCCAACTTTTTAAGAAATGTAATGCGACATAACATTTTCCACATCCATAAGGGAGCTCTAATATTCGGACTACTTGTGGAAACCTATTACGGCACATGACATGACATGGAAGTATCCGAAGTGCTCAAGCAGAGATGAGCAATGACAACTTGGATGGATATTTCGGATCAATACTCACACCATGCGACCATATTTGTCTCCCGAGGCCAATCTACACTTGCTTTAATAATATAGCATCAATATCATTTTGAGTGTTCCTCATCTCAACGTTCAGCTCCTGAGAGTCCGGATGAACTGAAGAAAAACTGGCAATTTAAGCCTTATAATTAAGATATGTGCAATATAGCTTCACGTATTGATATTGTGCATGTTATATTCGAAAGGCACTTGTTGGTGTAGAAGTGATCAAGCCTATTTATGTTAAGCTTGAGTGTAGTGATGATATAGAAATAGAAACTTATTGGCTGACATTGCTGAGATCGCGACGTAACTCTCCATCAAATTCCCTGACACTGTCATACAACACAAATATAACTGATTATATTAGGTCAACCCCAGGTCAACGGTAGACGAACATTTAGTCTCTGTAAATGACATATTTTTCAAAAATAAACGGTTTCTAAATTATGGTCATAAGATTCAAAACAAAGGACCCCATAGACTTTCTTCAATTTCAGCCTGAAAGTGTGGTAATCTGTACTTGGTCACATATTCTAGGCTTGACATTGCACGACATTATTTATGACTCAACAGGTAAGAGTGAGTGAGTGAGTTTAGTTTTACGCCGCATACAGCAAGAAATGTACCGAGCCTGGATAAGACAATCCATTGACCAACAGCATGAGCATCCATCTACGCAATTGGGAACCGATGGCATGTGTCAACAAAGTCATTGAGCCTGAGCACCCGATCCCGTTAGTCACCTCTTACGGCAAGCATGGGTTGCTGAAAACCAATTCTAACCCGGATCTTCACGGGTGAGGTAACAGAGCGGAACGTGAGAATGTGCTTGTGAGCTACGATCTTATGTAAATGTTTCATTATTATAATGACAAAAAACGATAAACATGAAGAAAACATGAATATGCACAATTCTTTGCCTACTTTTATCATTCGGTTAGGCCGTAAACATCAACACCAGACCCACACAAGACACAGTAAACTTCGCAACCAGAACCAGACTTTAACGCTGAGATCTTTGTCAATATTTTACTTACCTTGACAATTGGGTAGCTTGGGTATACATATTCCCATCTCCGTTATTATGGAGTTTTATTTGACCTCAAACAACCTAGCAAGGAGACTTGTCATCATAACTAGATATTTCATGGTAAAACACAAGTCATTAATATTCACAGCAAGGATTAAAATATTACCATAGCTCAGCACTCCTCACGTTTAAGACGCGATGACATTTATTCAAATTCAAATATTTGATTTGTTTCTTCTCTATTTGTATTTCTGGAAGTTAATAATTCATTTCTGTTGAAGAGTACATTTCGTTTCAAGATCGATTCAACGTAACATGTGGTAACGTTAGCTGAGTGTTTTAAGAAAGCCCTTTTGAAAGGAATTAGTGGCAATTTGTCGCATCGAAAAGAGACTGACATTTTACGACAGAATTCAAAGTCCACTCACTGGGTCATTATGGGAGGACGTAATAGCATCACCATTATTTTGGCAAAACGATCTCCGATATTCTCAATTTTTCACCACCGTAAATGCACATGGAAATGATTCACAATTCAGACTGCTTGTTGTGCAATTATTGTTGTACTAACTGTTAAATAGAATCGCTAATTAATGTTTTAAACGAACAAAGGTTCCGTTATTGGGTTCCCAATCTGTAATATTGCTTGAATATTACTACATGCGGCATAAAACCCTCTCACTCACTTGCTCACTCCGATCTCGTCGTGACGTCATGCTGAACGAGAAAACAGCTCAAAGTCCTGGTTTAACGCCGTTTTGATTAGGGCCTCGTTTCACGAAGCTCTCGTAGCGCCACGACTATCGTAAGTCAATGTTACAGTATAAAAGGTTCGAATGCTACGAGAAAGGTTACGAGATCTTAGGCTTCCGAGAGCTTTGTGAAACTGGGCCCTGGTCTGCAGTTATATCACGTGGTGACAGGTTTATGTGGAAGGACTACCGATAAGATCCCGGTCAGTTTTTGTATGTTTGTTGTTTAACACCACTGCACTCATCAACTTCCCACCTATATGATCTGTAAATGATCGAGTTTGGACCAGACACCGGAGACTGATATCATGAGCACTGGTCAACGTAAATAAAACAATGCAAGTCTGGTCACCGAATTCACTGAGTCGTCTCTAAAAGCATCGGTTACTGGAGAATTGAAACCCGGATGTTCAAGAGTTCCCGGTCGGAAATCGTCGAATGGTCGGAAATATTACACATTAAGAGGCAATTAAATGAATGATTACACAATACCATTTAGAAAGTAGTCAAATGTAACATGTTATATTTGGGATTACACTTTCTAAATAAAGTACAGATTCTTGTACTTTTGTTGGGTTGAATCTCATCCGGGATTCGAACCCACATCATCAGAGTCAGGCACCTAATTAAATGGAGAGCATTATATCATATTTAATAAACTCATAGTTACGTATTCCCTCACTCTTTTGATACAGTGAGTTTCTGGCCAAGAATCGTGTAGGCTGCGCCATACCCAGTGCGTGGCATGATTTCCCCCATTGATTTATGTGTTTAGAGCAGGACACTCCACAAAACACGACATGTAAAGAGTGAGAGCGTAATTAAACAACCACTCCTGGTTAATAAACATGTACAACTACTGATTGTTGCAGTAAACCAAACACACACTGACGTGATCGATGGTACATGAGAAAGCTACACATGCAATGTACACAGCCTGTTGCTGACACGTGAAATCGACATGCATTTCAAGTGTTAAACTGACAGGCGATAAGGGATATAGCCCCCGGCATGAAATACACATGCAATCAGCTGCGAGAATTCGACCTGATTTTGTTGCTTATCAGAATATAATGAAGTGAATGTGTGAATTACGCTAAAGCCTGCAACAGGTTATCGATATCACGATGACATCTAAAACTTCCACTCTGGACGGCAAACCACTGGTCGATAGCATGAACAACGATTACCACCGTCGGGGTACGGGTTCATCATAACCTGCGAACCCTTTCATAGACCAGCCTTACTTCCAAGTCAAAAGTAAATATAAATGTGAATATCTCAAAGTTGAGTATGGATGTTTTGTGAAACGAGTGTAACGTCTTTCTAAGGAAACCCTAATTACGATCTCTGTAAATATAGTCACCCTTAGCTGACTGTATTTTGTGAAACAAAACCATATTTCGTCATTTGATATACATTCAAGGCAATCACACCGAACGAACAGTATAAGTGAACCCTAAAACCCCAAACCCTTAACCTCCACCCCACACGCACCCTTTCTCCTAATTGTACAATGGGATTCTAAATCTGGTTTGTGAGTTAGTTAAATGACCAGAGGTCGAAGGTTATGGTTGTTGTTTAACGCCACACTCAGCAATATTCCAAATATATGGCGGCGGTCTGCAAATAATCCAGACAATCCAGTGAGCAACAGCATGAGCATCGATATACGCAAGTCAGAAACGATGGCACGTGTCAAACAGGTCAGCGAGCCTGACCAATCGATCCCGTTACTCGCCTCTAACGACAAGCATGGGTTGCTGAAGACCAATTCTAACCCGGATCTTCACGTGTCAATTGACAGTTACCAACTTAAGCAGTAAAACTACGAGTGAACGGTAACTTGGCCATATCCTACTTATATAATACTGGAACGTGGAATAATGGTGAAAATAACGGGAAAGTTGATATTTCAAGTCACCCGTTTGTCAAACGTTTGTTTCTAAATTGCTCAAATCTCTTGCCTAGAAGCTACGTCTTTATAAAGCTGAAAGCTTATAAGCTCATGACTCCATCTTATTATTGGGAAATATTACCATCCACTGAGATCAACAAAAAAAATCGACACAAACTGATCACACACCAATAGATTACGTCAACGTAAACTACTTTCCGCGCCATTGTGAAGTACGATTTATTACTACAAGCATGTGGCATGCAGACATTAAATAGCAAACGTCCTTACATGGATTTATCTTAAGAGTAAGTTTTTCAGACAAATAACAAAGGCTCCTACGATTCTGCAGTCTCGATGTGCAATGACAACAGGGCTATCTCCTCAGCTGATCCAGTTAATATCAATGTTAGAAAGGCTGCCCGAGGCAGTGGCTGTCAGCAATTTGGCGTAACATAAGTAAAAACATGATACTTACATCTCAGATACAAAGTTGATACAAAGGTGTCTAGTGACAACCTACAGAAAGAGAGAATAGGTAGAACTTGACCTGGTGTGTTGTCACTACCCACATGCACAGAGATACATACAACTCGTCCTGGTGTCGATCTCATTTGACCTCACTTGGTGTGCTATGAATACCCATCCAGACATCTACTGGAAGCAACCAAAAACAGAAATCACGAGTTACATTTGCTACAGATTCTATACCATCTACATCATTTGGAAAAACAAACGCGTGTTTCGTGAATGTAAACTGTGCATTTGCACAACCTACACAAGTTCGTACTTAACGGGACTAAACACATTCATTGTTACCATGTCTTCATGCATGAATATGGCAGAGTGTATGAAACTCTATAATGCTATTTCTCCCTTGATCGATGTCTAACAGCAAACATTCTGATTGCATTTCCCGTGTAGGAGAGGACAGCAAATCCTTTGATATAGATAAGTCTGTAGCGGACGTTCTTTACATTAGATCAACGCTAAATCAGCCACGGAAACCATTTGTGACACACTTGGTTGAAACACTGAAATCTTGTTAGTGAATTGGTTAACAGAAGCTTAGAACAACTTTCATTTATATATTTCCATGGGAAATCTCAAATGACACTGTTCGTACAACAACCAAGTATGATACTGAGGGTGAAATATGGATTCGAACCCACGATCTGCTGATCCTGACACGGTCAAGGGAGGCAAATTGACGAACAAGCAACGCCTTAGTCCATTTGTCGCAATCGCTCTGGAGTCAAGTCCAGGGTCAAATCCATTTTGAAGCCTTCAGTGTATGAATGAGTCTAAAGGACCTCCAGTCGATATTACTATTCAAGTACGCTCTCTGGATCATCGAAAAGTGTTTAGAAATGTAACGATGCAATCGACGAGGATAAGCCGGTTCGATTCAAAGGTTAAACTAAGTATCTGTGAAAGACTAATGGTGACTAACGGGATATACTGTTGTATCTGTTCATGAGCCGGGGAATCCGAGTGGTTCAATTCATTCGAACACCGTTCAAGCAAACATTGTTATACATATATGTATATATCATCTTCCTTTGTCAGTATATATTTTTCTTCCTGATTTCTTAGCACCTGAAATACAGGATAAGGTGGTGTCTTACAAACGTATAAAAAACATTCAATTAACATTGAAAAGCGTTCAGTTATTTTTCACAACTTTTTTTAGGACATTTTATTTAGATCAACTTATTTCATTATCATTTCAGTTTAAATCGTATTTAACAGGAACAAATATTCCTGTCCAAAAGAAACTCCACTATCTCTCTCCCATTTAAATCGTCCGGGGGCGTAAGGTATGGCCGCGAAGAGTGACGTCAAACGCGACAACCTACAATTTTCTGCTCACAGATTGGACAGGATTTCGTAACCGATTTTCCTATCCTGTTAAAGTGATTGACATAAGATGCAAACAGAATCACAGATGCATCTTAAAGTAGAAAGGGTAAGAACCACAGGCGAGGGATATACTCTCCCCCTCACTGCCATCAAAGGGCCATTAGTAGAATCGCAACTTATATAGATAGACATCAAGGAACATGCAAGACCGCAAGCACGTCTTGTTAACATCCGTTGATAGAGATGTTTATAAATATATCTTGTGCGGGGTACCTGTTCTAGCTTGAAGGCACAGTGTGAGGTGTGAAGCTGCTCCTTCGTATCAGGGGATAATCAGCAGACTAAACTAAATCAAGACATTTCTAACGAGCTGCCTACACAACTCGGTAGGCTTCACATATATATGTGGAGTGAGTGAGTGAGTCTGTTCGGACGCTCCCTTGAACAAGTGTTAGCCACATGGGATAGTCTCGTGGTTTTACGTGCAGCTTGCAGGAGTTTGATTCTGAACATGAGTTTTGTGAGGGACATATTTGTGTCCCTCGCCTTGTATTGGCTGGGATATTGCTAGAAGCAGCGACATGGCTCTCTAACTCACTAGTTCAGTTTACGATGAAAGGTCAATGTGGTTTGGTGCTGTTCGGTGATGTTTCGCTTTATTCTAATCAATAATCATTAACATGATGTAGGTTAAGAGTCAACGTACATGTAGGAGTGGCTGGCAGAAGCGACAACTGTCTCGTGGTACCGTTAATGCGGTACCGTTAATGTACTCGTAGGATTCTTGATGCAATTATACAGTTACCTTGTCCTTCAATTATTACGGCAGATGTTTGTCGCCAATTCACCGTTTGGTATGTTGTTTGCAAGCTAGATACAAAATCCGACATGATTGAATTACAATTAAGATATTTGTTTCTAAAAATCAGCAGTTTGTTAGCAAGACAGGTTCTTTATTCATAAGAGTTTTTAAAGAATTTTCTTGGACAATATTTGTTCTTTTGCGAAGTATCATACGCAAATCACTTACCACGTAGCTTGAACTTGTTGGGTTGTAACATGCTCACAATTTGATCGAAGCAAGTTTCCCTATTTAATCCATCAATTCAATATCTTTATGGCGCATCTCGGAGTGCACAATTCCTTTAGACTTGATGAGGATAAAGTGCGGATATGACAAAGACTTTGCTTTATATATTTTGTCGATGTTGAAATATTTGTAAAATGTAAAAAATGTAAAATATTGGATTCCAAAATATCTCCTATTCTCACATATGGGTCAGAAATCTGGAGGGTAAAATGCCACAAAGTGATAGAAAAAGTCGAAACAAGCTGCCTAAAAAGATTTCTGGGGGTGGGTAATTATGCTGCAAACAAAGCTATTCTTGGAGAAACCGGACGATACTGTTTATTCATAAAAACGCAGATAAAAGTTATAAAATATTGGATTAAGTTACTATGAATGATTGTTGCACGTCATCCTTTACATTGTTATGAAATGCTTAAATTACATGACGAACATGGTAAAATTAACTTGGTTTCTCACTTTCGTGACATGTTATGTACAAGTGGTTTTAGCTATGCTGAGATGTAATGTTTACATCTACATACAGAAGACGTTTTATTGATATGTACATTCAATCCTGGCAGCAAAGTATTGAATCATCATCATATTTGTCACACTTTTCGAGTATAAAGAACCTTTTCCAATGCGAAACATATATCCATAAACTTGAAAATAGAAACTTAGTTAGATCGATGTGTTAATTTCGTATATCTCTTCATGATTTCAGGGTTAATCAACCTTAAAAACAATGTCAATGATAATTCTGATATAGAATCTATTTGTTTGCACTGTGATATGAATGATGTAGAAAATGAATACCATGTTTTCTTTATCTGTAATAGATATTTTCTGCTCCGTAATGAGTACTTTTTGTCCATAAAAAATATTGTAAAACTAGATTAACTTTGCAACAAATATTAAACACACATGATATTACGTTTAACATCTATATATTAGCTAAAAATATTTAGCTTAAGATCTTCTTAATATAATTTTGGTCATGTGACAGCGACTGTATAGCTTACAATACAATTGTACTATGGACTATTTGGCCTAAAATACGGAATAAATTGGAATTGTTGTAAATGTTGAAACAGACTGGATGCACGTTCGTTGATCTTGCAAAATGATAAACGAAATTCTCGTGCGTTCCTACAAATGTAACTGGGATCATGCTGTAACATGAAGAAGAAATTAATCAGATCGGATCCTTTCCAGTTCTGTTCCAACCCATGCGACGTTTACTTTTTCAAGCATTTTCTGCGACATCTTTTTATCGATAAAGTTTTCAGAAACCCCCTCACATTAGCAGATCAAATGATCAGCCCCTCATCACTCGTTACCATAAGCACTGGCTGCTGAGGACCTATTATCTTGTATCACCACACGTCTATCACGACTGAACCATGTGGAACAACGTGGTAGATACGTGTGACATTATTGACAAACTATAGTTCACCAGAATTCGGTTCTTCACGAGATCGATTATAAATCGGCATATTAAAAGGTCCTGCTGATCGTTGGCCATCGTGTCTGGTGACAATTACACAGTTAGTTGATGAGAAAATAGGGATGTCCAACTGTTTTGTGTCCGGCGTTAGTAAAGCCAATTCAGGGTACTTCCTTTGTTGTTTTGTTGTTGTTGATGATGATGATGATGATGATGATGATGATGATGATGATGATGATGATGAT
>VKKT01009709.1:7046-19664 GCA_008038995.1 Haliotis laevigata | reverse complement strand
GAGAGGTGCAAGTCGTGAGATAGGATAAGTATATAAATATACAATTTATATTAAAATTTCCAATTCTGTCCTTTAAAGAGGCAAGTCTAGATAAGCGGACAGGATGCCAATCTGTTAGAGGAATGTTACATTTTTTAGAAATTATCATGCAAACTATTAATTGTTACCATAGAGTCTACTCAGCACTGATATCCTCATAACTCTGTTACTTTAATGATCTTATACATGGATTACACAACTGTATTCCTAAGGTGACTTTGTGGAAGATGGCAGTGTTGTTTTGTTGTCAGGAGAGGTTGAATATCTGTAGTTGTGTTTGTAGTTCAAATCATTATGTGTACTCATCAGTAGAAACTGACTTCCAATAACCAACAACAATGATCACCATGCCCATGTGACAGTAGAAATTATTACAGTTTTTGTCCCTATGGCATGTCATGGGATCATGTCAAAATGGCAGAAAAGGTTACTAAATAAAGCTGTAATAAGCTAGTAGTAATACCATGTATGCAAAGTTTATATATGCAAAATATTGCTATTAGATTATATTAATACTGTTTAATCTGATAACAACATATATTTGTTGATTGCATAATTTGTTTGTCTCAAGTCTACATGACTTTCTACAGACAAGAAAGCATGATTTGTGAACAGTGTTCATAGTTAAGAATTCTTGGAATGTGTACAACAAAAATGACAGGAGACAAATCTTACTTCTCAGACTTTTTAATACATGGTGCATTTGAAACATGTCTTGAGACATGACCTTCCTATCTTCTGTTTCATACAGCTGAGCCTGCCAAAAGGGTTGACGTTCCGTACCCAGAAGGATTCTCGCCACCCTCGCTTCCACACCTTCATCATCACTCGAGAAGATGGGTCTCGAGCATTTGGGGCTACGTATGTGTTCTACGAGGAGGTGGGGAACAAGCAGATCTGTGCAGCCATGCAGACACTGCAATCCATGTTCCAGGCTGAGACTGGCCCCAGTCAGCACCGCTCATCCAACTATCCCCCTGTCCCCCACGACAGTCCAGTCTTTATGAAGAAGATCATCCCAGCCAGCAGGGAGAAGGTGAAGACATTTGACATGAGTCGGGACAAACTGTATGTGACAAAGTGTATCTGCCTTGTGACACAGATGCCGTATGTTCGTGTGTGTAAGACTTACCTGAAGCAATTGCACGAGGCGGTGACTCGCCAGACACAACCGCCTCTGCCTCTTGAGTGTTACGTGTATAACATGCTGTATGAGATCCCTCTTCCACCACCGGGACGATGCATGAAGCTGTTCGGTGTCTCTGCACCTATCTTTTGTCAACGTCCAGGTGAGTTCTACTGATGCTACATGTGATTTATCTGTGATCTAAGAAACCTACTTACACTAAAACATTTTAAAATGTTTTAATGAATAATGTCTTGTTTGATAATCAGGGACAACTGTTTATCTTGTTTGAAAAATAATCTTTCAGCATCCCATTGCCCAGTTAATCATGCTAATGATCTAATACAGTTTTTAGTTATCATTTGTTTGTCTAGAATAATCTAATAATATAACCTTGTGACCAATCTCATATCAAGCCTTTCTCATGTGAACTTTGTAAACTGTTTTGTCAAAACAAAAGAAGAATCTCGAGGAATCAGGATCAATTAATTGATTTTGGAGAAGCCTCTCCCAATAAGACATCAATAACACTGATCTGGTTTATCCAACACTAGTTTAGACATGGTAATGTGAAGATATCATGATCATGAAGAAACATTTTAATGATTGAACTATAATCAGTTATACTTATATCTTGTACTGGATGATGTTTAGATAATGTTGTCCATGTGTCCTGCCAGGTCTGTCTGAGCTGCCTCTGTTTGATTACTCTCTGTGGGATCTGTTCCACAAGCTGGGGATGGAGAATGTTCTGCAGGTGTTCACCAGCATCTTGCTGGAACACCAAATCTTGCTGTACTCATCAGGTGAGTCTAAGCAGCTCGTAACAGTAGCCCAGCTCATTAACATTAGCAGCAGTTGTCCTATATAGGGGTAGACTGGTATTTGTTATCAATGGTCGTGTTACACTTGATATTCAAGACATTTGTCAATGTTCCTATGTAATATTACTTCTATTTACTCTGCTTATTGTTGTCATAAATATTGTTTGGTGAGAATTTGGCATTAGATCCCTTACATTTTCCACAACACACATAAAAGTGCTTAAAGGAGAAGATATCACATTTCACATTAACCATCTTTACTTGAAAACCCTATAAATCAATTATAAGTTTAGATGTTATGCACTGCAGGGAGATGCATCTAACAATCAATAACATGGGGCAATAATTGGGGCAATAATTGGATCAAGGTGCCAGTATCAAAACTGAACTGTAACAACTGTCAGTCATGATAATCATTTCCCATGCATATTTATCATTAAGCTGTCAAATATAATATGATCATTTGAAAATGGAGACCGTGAAACTATTACCTCAAGCAGAATCATCATTGATTTTTACTTCAGTGAATACCAGTTCTGCAGAGGATGACACATAATTATACTATTACTTTTTCCCCAGATTACCACAAGTTGATGCTTGTTGCGGAGAGTATAAACGCACTCATCTGTCCCTTCTCCTGGCAACACGTGTATGTCCCCATTCTCCCTGCTTCCCTGCAGCACTTCCTGGATGCCCCTGTGCCATTCATCATGGGGCTGCACCGTGGCCAAGAGGACCGCTCAGATCTCAAACTGCCCAGTGAGGTACGACTTATAAACATGTTTTGAATTCATGGTTGCCATATTAGTGAAATGACAGGCACCAGTCCGATTATGTTTTTGGTGTATATTCAGTATTTTTGGTTTACAGAAAACCTATTTTACTTGATTTTCTCATGACAAATCTATTGGGTTGCTGTAGAAGAATATGACATTATGACTCAATTTTTGAAGATGTTTGTATAAGCCATTTGGTTCAAATGTCTTTTTGCTATTGGTTCATATGATCCTTGGATATCAAGCACTCAATTATACCAACCAACCAGTCTTTTTGACCGACTATGTTGTGAGAATTTAAGAGAATAACAAAAAAATAGTTGCAATTTTTAACAAAACGTGGATTGTTTTCCAAATTTGCCTGCCAAGAAGCTCTTAGATTACAGTCCTAGATAAATTCCTTGATATATGATTATCTCAAAAAGCCCACACACAGCATGAGATGAATACTTCTGTGAAAAGTAATGTGAAGTATTTGTACAGCATGCTGAAAGCCTGGTCTTGTCTTTCAGGCCAACATGTGTTTTGTTGACATTGACCTGTGTGTAGTGGAGGTGGCTGAAGACCTACCTGTGTTTCCACACCGGACAGAGCTGATAGAGGAACTGACCCCAGTCATCCAGGAGTACCAGGACAAGCTGGGAAGAGAGACAACTACCACCAGCACCAAGAGCTACCCTGGTACACCACGCAGAGATAACAACAAGGTCCTATCACAGACAGCAGAGTCTGGAACTGGGAGCTGGCCGAACTCGCCCAAGAAGATGGAGATTCTACAACAGAGTGAAGCATGGTTGAAGATTTCTGACCTGGCAAAGAAGACAGGAGTATGGGAATCCATTGAGGATTTTGCTGAAGACGGCAAGATGGCTGCAAAAGAGAAAACAAGGGAAGATCCTGATCCAAGCATCATGCCTACGAATGAGGTTGATGAACTTAAGTTTAACAACTGCATCAGGGAGATCTTTTGTAACAGATTTGTTCATATGTTCATGTCATATGAGGCATTTGTGATCCAACCTTCACAGGACATGGACTCTTGGCTGAACAGCAGAGAAACCATGCACAACTTTGACAAGGCAGCGTTCCTCAGTGATCAGCCAGAAACTCATCTACCCTTCCTCTCTCCCTTCATAGAAACGCAAATGTTCACTACATTCATTGACAACAAGATTGTGTCTCAGTGGGAGACCACTGATGCTTCTCTTACACTATTTGATGACAGGATTAAGGCTCTGAGGGAGTCAGGAGTAGAGATGAGGACGGATTTCTACAGTGACTGTTCCACAGCTAAGGATACAGGTGAGGGCCAGGCTGTGTGTTCAGTCATCATACAGTATTGGTGGGGGGGCGGTGGGGTAGGGTAGTAGTTTAAAGCGTTCCCTCTTCAGGTCAAAGATTCGGGTTCGATTTCCCACATGGGTACAATATGTGAAGCCCATTTCTGGTGTCCTCCGCCATAATATTGCTGGAATATTATTAAAATCAGCGTAAAACTAACCTCACTCACTCAGTATTGATGCAGTTGGTTCATTTGGAAGAGGAACTGTTTGGGCTCCAATGGACATACTGTTGTGTTTTTCTAGGGGTCTCAGAATTTTGTTACAGATTATATTTTCATTCATACTTGTAGGTTTAAACAAAATATTTTCCTCAGTTTTCCTGTCGGGGGAACAGGCATATATTTTCCCCTAAAATGTCAGTGGTGTGTGTAGACATTCCCATGACAGTTAAATTCTTTTGGGATGCATGAAAATGATGAAGCAGATGTTTTTCATCAGTTCATCATGTTCATTGGCAGGATTATGATTTTAGAATCATTCCAGACCCACGTAATTGGCCGATGTCTGTTATGTTAATGGGCAACATTTAGAGTTTCTAGAATGGGGTACTCAACTTACTGTGTTAAGTTGGAGTTGAAAAGAGATCATAGGTAACACAAACTAACCACAAGGCCTTTATGTTACACTAGCTGTCAGTTAATAGTTAAACTGAAGTAACTTTTCCACTTCATGAGGTAGACTGTTTCTGTGTAGCCATAAAATGACCATCCTTGATATTACAGAGGCAAGCATTGAGAAGAGAGCTACGTACATTGATCACGTTGCGTCAAAACCTTCAATGCCATCTAGCCCATTTGAACCTGTGAAGATAACCACTGGCTTCTTCCCTGTACTCAACAAGGAAGTTCTCAACACAGAGCCTGTCAGCAATAAGTGAGCACTTGCGTCATTCAATTTGTTAGTGCAGTACAGCTGAGAGGTGTACAAAAAGGATTGTATTTTCGATAGTGGTTCTAATTGGTTAGCTAATACAACGCCATCTGGTGATTCCGCTCACCTAAGCACATCGATCGCAACTCGGCAACTAACGTCTCTTATTTTTTGTGGTTTACGTGACTAATCATGCTGGTATGCATCATATTTACCTAGAAATATAAGTTTTAATGACGACTATAAGATTCTAGCGTTTCATTATGCCATACGGTTGACCTAACCGGCGTTCTGACAACATCGCTTGCTGTCCGGTAAATCTGCGGAGCAACTGCTGCGCATAACATCCAGCTGGAGATCCGAAGTATGGAGACGTATTAGGGTCAGATTATGTTTAAAAATCACTTCATCAATGTAAGGAAGAGTGTTTCTTATTAAATCCAATTATGAATAATGAAGAAAACGGTTTAACAGTCTGAAGAAAACAAATTTTCATAAAACGGTCAATTTATCTGTCAATTACTGTTATTTACCTACATGTAGTGATTAAAAGCCAGTCCCTTGTAGAACAGTACCGATTTCAAGCGTAAATGTGGTAGCAGACAATTTTACCTTTGATACAGAAGTACGCTATTGCAGCTGCGCAGGATTACCGGACGCGCAGAATTACCGGACTCACTTGTAACTGTTTAGCTGATATGGTAGACAGGATACTGAATCTAGCCTGTTCTGGAGTACTCTCTGTTCCTGTTGGTTTGCAAGATGCTTTGGTTGACATGCCAAGACAATAAAAATACTGCACAACATGCCCAATCTAACTTCTTACTTTCTGTGATAGATCCAAGGTGCGAGATACTGCTAAGTGGCGGAGGAAGGATCGGATTCTGCAACATGCAGAGCACCTGCAACTCAACTCAGATCAGAGAGAGGTAAGACCAGTTATCCGTCTTTAGTCTGCTTCAGAAGTCAAAGTTTCATGATATTTTCATTGAATTCATAATGTTGAATAAGAACCATGGGAAAAAATGTGCTTTTCTTTAAAAAAACCAACTGTATAGGGGTTTTTCAATATTGTCAGATGTGCCGTTGTCAATTGTCTTGTGAGTGTGAGTCAAAAACAGTCAACCTTGCATATGACAAAGACAAATCATTCAGATATATCAAAATGTCATCCCAAGTGGTGCTTACTGTTACATATGCATTGTAAATTTGGATGTAGTGGACTAATGCTAAAGTCTGCTTGGATGTTGTTATTCTCTGAGTTGACTGTTGTGGCTTGTACTTGCTGCAGGACATTGTAAGCATCTGGATGTGCATGGCATGTCTCCACTTGATTGCCCAACCAGCGGGATCTCACTCATACATGCATGATTAGGCAATGTAGACAACATCAATTATTCTGATAAACTACTTGTGTGTGAACTAATGACAAACAGTAAAAACGATATCAAATGTTATTTGACATAGAATTAGGAATTGTTGATGTTTGTTACACCTGCAGATTTTGCAATGTCTTAATTTTCTTTTTCTTTTTTTCTTTCCTCTAGAACGACCAAGTAATTAGTTGATGCCTTGTTTGTTGAGTTTGTTTTGTTTGATGTATTTATGTTGTATTATGTACATACAGAAAGTTTGTAATATCTGAGTGGACTCAAGTTTGTCAAATGGATTTCTCATCTGTTGGTTGCTTTGGTTTGAGGAATAACCATCTTAAATCATTTGTATTTTCTGATTAAAGTGACTAGTTAATCAATTATCAGTTTTCCAGAGTACCCAATCTTCATTTTAATCTGACAAATACTCTTGACCATTTTGTCAACATGGCTATGATTTGAGCTTGTAATTTTCTCAGTCTTTAGAAACTTGACACAAAATTTATCTTGCTCATGAGTAAATTGCTTGGACCATTTGTGTCTCTTTTGAATCAATGTCAAAACAGACAATGGTAGGGTAGGTCTGAGGTATTCGTTATGATATAATGGCTGTATGTTACACTGGATAACCAAGATGCTAGTGCCACTTTTCCTCCATTAAATGTGGGGCCTCAAACAATATGCCAGGTCTCGAATAATAGAGGAAATACAGAAAATCATATCCCGTTAACACCTTGAATTCAGATAGTACAAACTTATGTTTGTAATAGCATCTTACATTTGACTGAAACTAGCAACTTTGAATTTTGTTTCTAAAGTTTGCCTTGGCTGAAAAACATGCCAAACAGTGGCTAGTGAGTACATCAAGGCTGTCTGTCTGTCCACGTGTCTGACTGTCTGTCTGTCTTCCTGTCTGTGTGGTCAGACAGTAGACATGCTTCAGCTTATGCCAAGAGAGTCCATTCATTCAGGGGACAGAAATCTGTAGAGCAAGTAACCATTAAATAACAGGAACATTAACTAAATATACCATGAAAATCACAGGGACAAGATTCTGTATATGTTCAAGAAGAAAACGGACAAAAAAATTACAAACATTTGTTTCCATTTTCTTTATAAAAATGTCTCATGTAACTTGTTGGGTGTTCCAATTCATAGACCAGGAAAGAAAGTTGCATGTCCCCTGAATGATGTTGCTACAGATGACATATGCCAAGTTGCCACTTTGTGTGCACCTTTCTGTTCTGTCTCACCACTTACACAGCTAACAATACTAACTCATGTTATCATCTATTCCAGTGCAGCTGAGTTAGGCTGTCTCACTAACTCATACATGTGCCCAGTGTAACCTTCATTCTAGCTATTTGCCTGCTGATATAGGTTTTGTTTCAAAAGTTCTCGTAGGAGGTATACCTGGCCACTCTATAGCTTGTGTGACTAGCACATGCAAGCTGTAAATGATAAGGGTTGAGAGGCTTGAGAAATGGGGGTAGGGGAGAAGTTGTTTTCAGGGACCTGTTCAGTGGATGATATTTGGCGTAAGTTATAGCAAATGTCAGTAAAAATGCCCAAACAGGAACTAAAAGTATCCTATTTCATGGTATTAAGTTAAGTGGTATAATGTGTAACTTATGGTTTCATGGATGTGATATATTTCACAAAGGGGTGCCAGATGTGCAAGTTTTGGGATGTACTGTGGCGGTTTGAGTGATCAAGTTCAGTTGTGAGAGTGTTAAGTTGAGGTGTTGAATCGGATCAGGTTGAGAAAATTATCAAGTGGATTATGAATGTTTGGATGTCTCATGCTTTATGTCGTAGATAAGAATGTTACAGTGGGTAGATGACAATTAGGAAGGTAGCAGTTATGATATATCATGTATACCAATAGACCTTATAGTTTGAGCGATCTGTTTTCTCAGTAAATTAGGGTGTGTGGTACCGCCTTTTTGTGGTGACTGCTGTCTATCATTATTTCATCTCTTCACAATTAGCCCTTCTACATTTCTTCACCATCATCATGTCTGTATAAACTCTGAGACAAGGGAGATAAGCAACATATGTCTTGTATACAAACCACTAATGGTGGTCTCAATCTGTAGTGTTTTAGTGTGTGGTGACAGCTGCTCCTGAAGTCAGTGTGTCTTTATTTATATATGACATGGTGGAAGGTACCATATAATGCAATATTAATGCTTCTAACGAGCTAATTTCAGATTAAGAGCATGTTCTCTTAAATTCATTTAAGTACTTAAAGAGAATTTGATATGAAATCGTAAAATCAAAGAAAGTTAGTAGTAATAAGTGCTGTATTACCAGTTAATTTCATAATAATCAGTCATGTTCATACATTCTTTGTTAGATGGAAACCATAAATGTTATTCTATCTCATACCAGCTTGAAACCTTACTAGATCAATATCTATCTCAGTTGCATTCACAGGCCTTTCTTCATCAATACCTATAACATAATATCACGTCTATGCCTGTTTTCGATATGTTGACTTTTCCTTATTCAGTCCTGTTATGATTTAGTTTGCACAGTTTACGTCTATTCTCTATCATTGGCAGATAATGTGCTTTAGTTTTAACTTTCATTTCTTGTCTTTTTAAATTTTTACATTAAGTCCACTTCACTTCTATCATTTGGTAAACTATCTTTTGATTTGTTACAAACTGCTTCTGCAATCATGTAGTGTATAGAAAAGATCCAAACAAGATAAAATCATAAGTAAGTTTATAAATTGGATGTGTTAATAAGTATGTGCTGTTTATGTCCTGTCTAACTTTGAATTACCTCACGTGTAGCGCTACATCCAGGAAGCCCGTCTAAAGGCCCTGCGTCAACCAAAGCTGTCTGACATGTCAGCTCAGGGAATGGTGCAGACCAACTGGAAGTTCGTGGAGACACTGCTCAAGGAATGTAAGACAAAGGTGAGACACTGGGATATGTATACCAGATGCTGGTATCTCCAGCCTACTTTATGCAGGTCATCACAGATAGGTTTCTTATACCAATCAGTTATTAGGCATACAGTCTGAAACCTGGATATAGCAAACTACAAGGAACCGTAGAAGTTTGTTATATAAAACGTTCGTTTGTTTTCTCTCAGAAACATCACCATCTTGATCAAACAGAACACAGTAATTACAGCATTGGGTTTTATGGTTATGTTTAAACTTATATTGCAGACAGATTATTCCAATTATAGGGGAGATGAACATAAGGCAAATTTAACAAGGTGGAATCATCATGGCTGATTATGTGGATTTGATGATGATTGAGTATAGCGTATTGTCAGTGACATTATCTGACACTGGTGTCTCTAAATGTCACTAATTAGTGGTTTGGAACTGGTCAGGGAATAAATATCGATTCGCTGTTTACATTAATTTGCTGTAAATAGTTTGATGTGTATATACATTTTACGTGATATGTAGGAGATAATTGGGGTTTTACATGAGACCTCATCTCTGTTTTGCTAGACAAAGAAGATGCTGGTAGAAAAGATGGGTCAGGAAGCTGTAGAGTTGGGACATGGAGAGTTGAGCATCACAGGGGTGGAGGAGAACACTTTGATAGCCAGTCTGTGTGATCTCCTGGAGAGGATCTGGAGTCATGGCCTGCAGACGAAAAAGGTGAGCGATTACGCCAATCAGTTCAACATCTGTATCATTTCCTGGTTTGCTGCAGGAGGTGTCCAATTATTTGAGTATCTCTGATAGCCAGTCTGTATAACACCCCATAGGGAATCTGGAGTCTTGGTGTGCAGATGAAGAAGGTGAGTGACTTACTTCTGTCTTTTGTGTATCTTTGATAACCAGTCTGTATGATCCCCTAGAGGGGACATGGACAATCAGCAGCTGAACAAAGTGAGTAACTTAATGACTTCAGTATCTCCCATTACCTGGTGAGTCACTTGCACCTAGAGTTGAGCAACATTAAACTATGTCATGTTGCAGGGGAAGTCTGCGCTGTGGTCCCACCTTCTGAGTTTCCAGGAGATTGAGGAGAGCAACGACACAAACCGAGCCATCGATCCAAAGCTGTTGACACCAGGTGAGTACCCATGATTTAACCATAACAACAGATGGCCCGGGACAATCTGCACTGTCACCTGACACAGCACTGAGTTAAAATCCCAAAGTGGCCATAGCAATGCCATCATGTGCTGAAGGTCAAAAACTTGAATATTTCTTACGATTTTGTCCTTTCAGAGATTGGGATGGAGTGCTTTGACAATGGGCCATTTTCAGGATTATTAGCCATTTTCTGAATTTAGAATGGGCCACTGCCCTTTTATCAATAGTAAATTTCAAAATTTTATTGGGCAATTTTTTATTCTAATGTGCAAAATGGCCCATGGCCCCTGCCTTCCTCATCCCTGCCTTTAAGGATGTTGAAAATGTGGTAGGTGCCAAAATATGCACACAAGTCAAGCCCTTGTTTGAGTACATACAAACAGATGGACAAGTTGCATTCTGAAACGTGAACTGTGGTTCCCTGAGGATTAATACATCGAATTCTTGCAGAGTCAACTTACCTTGTATAGTCGACGTATTGATTTTGCCAGCATTTGTGTAAAATATTAATATGTATTCAATATCTGTATACTGGCCGTTTTAAATGGATTGAAGAAAAGATGCTTTCTGAATGAAATGGATGGTAATATTGTCCAATTGCCTGCAAGTCATATTGTCTGCATACATTGTGTATATCTGAAAATATTCAGTGTTTGTGAATGGTAAATAACTTACTTATCACCCCATTTTATAATGCCTGTGTATGATATTGGCTATGAGTCGTATCAGATGTTGCAGCGGTTGCTCCGTATTACCAGTATATAATCTGTTGTGGTCAATAAGTGCCATTGTGTATACATCCTGATTGTCACAGTGACTGCTCAGCTACAGATTGGTAACTCCTTGTTTCAACCTCACTAATATCTCTCTCCCAAAAAGGTCCCTTGAAAAGACATAGCCTGATAGACATTAGCTCTCTCTTGGATGGGTCCATCAAAATTTTGGGCCGGTCCATATCCTGGAGCAGTGAGTATCTACTGGTGTATAACCCTCCACCCCTTGGCTAGTGCATGGGGTGACTCTTATATACCACTGCAGTGCAGCACTGTGGGCTGGACCACACACACACACACACAGAGGGGTGGAGGCAGGGGCTAGTTTGGTACAAGGACAGGTTGGTAAGAAATAGCTAGTGTAAATGCAAAATATGGAACATGCAAGTCTGGAGATTTCATTAAAGATACAACAACTAAACATCTTGGTACTATATTCCAGTACTTTCTGCTGTGCTTGTTGAGTGCCCATGTTGTATAAGGCTGTCCTCAGCCTTCTCCATACCTGTCCTTCCATCCTGGCCCCTGTCTGTCTGTCTGTCTATGTTTGTGTGATGTTCCAGATATAACAGTCTTCTAAGTGCTGGTCAGTTTATTGGTCAGTCTTGTCCTTGCCTTCACTGTACTAACATCATCATCATTTTCATCATCCTCATCGTCATTACTGTGACAGTCATAAGAAAGAGGGGCGGTTGGGTAGCTTAGTGGTTAAAGCCTTCGCTCGTCACGCCAAAGGCCCGGGTTCGATTCCCCACATGGGTACAATTTGTGAAGCCCATTTCTGGTGTCCCCCGCCGTGATATTGCTGGAATATTGCTAAAAACGACACAAAACCATACTCAGCCAGTCAGCATAAAAAAGACTAAGCCTGTAAGCAGTTGGAAAACCATTATGGGTAGGAATTATGAAAGACATAAGAAAAAGGGTCTCTTTATGGAAGAATAAATTTCTTCTCTGAAAGGATTTTCTTCATGTTAAGTAAAAACCGGATGTGGTATAAGATGGGTATTGTCTAACCATGGAAAAGTCAGTAAAGCAGACACATAAGTTAAAAAGTGATATATGTCAGCATTTTAGATATACTGTGTATCTGTATATAAAAATATGCTCACAAAAATAGCCATAACCTAATTAATTTCAAGCTGCTTGAGCACAGATATGCATGCATTAATTACTTTATCAGTTCATATATATCCGATTTGTATAAACTGACTGAAGTCAGACATTTCTAGTCCACTGCAGTGAATAATACAATACAGTCCTAATTGTAACTGATCCATGTATTGCTTATGTTGCTCATAATGGCAGCCAATAACAGACATCATATGTATAATGTGTATTCATTTATTAATAATCCCGGGGCGGTGGGGTAGCCTAATGGTTAAAGCGTTGGCTCGTCATGCCGAAGACCCGGG
>VKKT01009706.1:21907-35298 GCA_008038995.1 Haliotis laevigata | reverse complement strand
CTAATTTCCATACACTTTTCTCGTGTTTGCTCATGTATAACAAACGACCACGGTGAGATTTGCATAAGCCTAACAATTTCTGGCTTAAAGTGTCTGAACTTATCATCTCGTTTGAGTACATCGTTCTTTATGTGTTGACGAAATCAACCCAGTTATTGAAGATTGATGGATTTCACAATGATTTCCTAATTAACAGTAAATACACCGCTGGTGGTGAAGATGAAATGATTTCATTACGGATGCAGCTGAGAGTATTTGCTTTCGACGATATGGGACGAAATGAATTTGAAGATGAAACGTTTATTATCAATATATAAGGTACGTTAGTATGAAAAAGAGATTTATTTTAAAAATATTTATGGGCAAGCTGCTATCTTTTCACGGTAATTCCCGAAAGGATCAATCAATTCGCGATAAAATGGAATTATTCAGATAAGAACTTAGAACAAACCAAGGGATCGACCACGGCTGTTAACAAAGCTGTGTGTTATTTCAGAGCAGTGCCTGGGGCTTGATTGGACATATTTTGGACACATTCGAACCAGCCTGTTTGATCTTACCCAACGTGTAGGATATAAAACATGCAGCTTTAATACGTTAAAATACATTGTTATTGTCACTCATGAGCTGCTAATATAATTGACCTGAAATCTTTTATTTTGAACATTGTGAAGACACAACCTCTAAACGCCCATTTCGTTTCCGCACCTGATTCCGTCTTTTGTACCCGCCAATCAGTTTATATTATAGATACGAGGGACAACCTAACAGGGTGTCTACATACTGTGAGTGAGTGCATTTAGTTTTACACCTCTCTCAATAATGTTTCAATTATAAAACGGCAGTCTGTAAATAATCGATTCTTAACAAGACAATCCAGTGATCAACAGCATGAGCATACGACAAGAATGGGTTACTGAAATCAATTCTAGCCCGGATCTTCACAGGTTGTATATACTATGAGCCGAATAGGACTTGGCCAAAATAGGTATCGTGGTAAAACAACACTCCAGATTACTTGTATAGACTTGTAAATGACAAAAGGTCAAACAAACGAATAAATGCCATCGTTCACGACCCGGGGAGTTTAAAATGGTCAGTAGAACAACGACTTTGAGTAATTGTCAACAGATCTAATAAAGAGTGGATCGAATTGAATTAAAGCCTGTCAAATTTTAATCTGCGATCAGGTGATAAATCACTATTAAAGTCACGGAAAGCGTGTATTTACATGAAGTATTAGACTGGAGTGCATATACAGAGTGAATGAAGGTATATGTTGGGCTGAGGGAGCTGTATCAACATCTCGAGCTATCAGCGCAGTCTGGAGAAAATGGACGTGATTCGCTTCCTTCTCTTCATACCTTTTGTGAAACCCTCAAGCAAGAGTGGTGTTCACAAAACCAGAAGACCCGGGTTAGAGTGTGTCTTCTGTAACTTGTAAGAGGCGGCTAACGGGATCGGGTGGTCAGACTAGCTGATTTCGTTGACACATGTCATCGTTTCCCAGTTGCTTTGATCGATACTCATATCGTTGGTCACTGGATTGTCTGGTCCACAATTGATTATGTACAGACGGACGCCATATAGCTGGAATATTGTTGGTCGCGGCGTTAAACAACAAACAAAAAAACAACAAAATAAACCAAAAGTCAACCAATATCAACAGTCTGACAGTATATGAACAGTTGGTCTACTGTGGCCACCTGTTAAGAATACAAGTGTTTTGACTACTAACATTTGTGCAGAACTGCTTTTAAACCTCTCCTCCTCGACACTGAATCCATTTCCATACACTTTATCGACATGGTAACAGATGCCATGTATGCATGTTTGTTTTATCGATAGTACATATAATGTCTTATTTAGACATTAATCAAATTCACCAGTCTCCACTTCCCTATCAACAGGAGCCAGGTTGTGATGTTGACATAGCTTGTCAGGGGCTCAGCATCCCATTCAGACAAAGCATATCACAATGACCTGTTTCACTACCAATTAGCCTTGCACAGATCTCTACGGTAATACTGAAAGTGTTAATGATAATTTCTTACAAACAAAAATAGGAATAACACACCGTTCCTCCATCAAACTGGTTTGAACTGTCTCCTTTTCTAGACTTGACTCTTCAAAGGATAAACTTACTGTACACCCATTAGCTTAACGTTCAGTACAGCCTTGGAGCAAGGCTATGGTCTAATGTATTCAATCACCTATATCAATAGATGTCCTTCCTTTATCGTTAGGTCGCTTCCTTCCCACGCATTGTTGACGTGCTGCCCTTCCAGCTATGTCACCATTCAATCAGTTCAATCCTAATGTGCCTACTGTATAATGTGCTGCCTACAGAAAGTACTGTAGGCATAGTGTTAACTCAGTTGTATGACTGAACCGCTATAGTTGTCCTGTTGTGCTTGTAGATGACCGTCAGTATAAAATCGAAAACATTTGTTGTAAGCATATTTCCGAATCAATCAAAGTCTATGATTTGCAGATTCCTGAGCAACTGCTAGTCAATAAAATACTGAGTTGAGAATTGAATTATTTATCAATGTGTAAACAATAACATGATAAGGAACAAACCAATTAATAAATGTAAATCAAATGCATTTGTCGATTGTTGCTCTAAACGACCAGATGGGGGCTTCATTGTCCAATCAATATGAATATTGCCCCTATATCATAGATAACCATGTTTACCCATACAGTACTTCTGACCACCAGAAAGTATCATTTCATGATTTCTTTGCATGCACATTTCGGTTGTTGAAACAGTGGAAGACACCTTTCAATAACCTAAAATTGCAAGTAATTAAACCTGAGAGAATCAAGAATCATTATACCTTTCGTCATGGAAGACCCAGTGCTAAATTGCTACGGCCGTTGAATCTGTCAACGGCGTTCAGATCTATGTCAATACATGACCCTTCTAAAAGCATGTGTTCATTTTCCATCAAGTAAATCTGCCTAAACCGTCCTTATTCATTCCGAACACAGGTTAATGGACAAAGGACCAAGTTATTAGGTAGCTGATGCTCCGTAATCAGGAACATTTCTCACACACGACTTCCACATGTTCGATAAGCAGCTCATGTCGATAAGCTGATTTCTCCTAGTCTGATTTATGATAATAATGATTGTTAATGTAACTCACCTGGATTGAACATGGCCTCTCATTATTCACGTGCGTTGCTTTATAGTTGGTTTGTTAAAAAACATTGACGTGTTTGCTGGTGTGTGGAGTTTACTTGCACGTACAGTTTACTAAATGATGAATTACATAGATCGTCATACAACAGTTTGTGAAATATCTTCTTGAGTGGCATTCAGAAGTTGGGGCAGTAGGTTTGTGAAATAGTGTGATCGTGTGTCTAGATCAATGGCCTCTGTAATACCTTCAGAATCTTTATGGTATGCAGGTGGAGGACATGCTGAAATTTGAGGCTTCAATGACAGAAATATGTCCGAAGCGACACTGTATTTTGACTTGCATCACATGGTTTGTTTGTTGTTGTGTTTGTTGTTGTTGTTGTTGTTGTTGTTGTTGTTGTTTTGGGGCATGTTGTTTGTTGTTTTGCTTGTCTGTTGTTTTATTTTGTTTGGTTAATTATTTGTTTGTTCTGGTTATTATTTTTTTATTTTGTGGAATGGGGCTAGGGGAGTGGGTTAAAATATTTATTTATCTATTTATTTTATTTATCTATCTTATTTATTTTAATCTGTTCGGTGGTGTCGTTTGTTGGGGGTGTTTGTTGATATATTATCGCCTTCCTCCTACACCACATATTATCAGTGTTGGTTCATAAAAGAAACTTTTGATATAGGCGTAGTGGTTCAATCGAATTGCTGTTATAAGCGGCTTCGCAGGATCATTAACATCAGTTTTGTCAGTTTATGTTTATCTTATTTTCACGCAAAATCATGATCCACTAACTGCTTAACGTTATGACAAATAGTAATCGACACACTGATTTACATCAAAGTAACAAAACAAACACGTGACAATGGTGCCATATTGAATCATATTACGACAAAACATCCATTTATAGTGTATGAAAATGACTTTCGATGTATGTTACATCAACATAGTGATTTCAAACACTAAGCAGCTGTAGTTGCTGATACAGGCACGGTATAATCGTAACCGAACACAAATGATAATCGAGATGCTCTTAACACTGAAATCGGAAATACCTAATACCGTACCCTTACATTGTTCTTTCTGATGAGACCACCCGTGAAGGTCCGGGGGAAATTGATTTTCAGCAAACCATGCTTATAGTAAGAGGCGACTAACGGGAATGAGTGGTCAGGCTCATTGACTTGGTTGACATATGTCATCGTATCCACCCATCCACCCCAACCCCCACCCCCACCCCCACCCAGCCACCCCCACCCCCACCCCCCAAAAAAAGAAACTGAACTTCTGATATTCGAGAAACATTGTTCAACTTCATTGTCCAAAACTGTCATTATGAGATAAACAGTTCAAATTTCCTTATCCGATACGCTTCGTTCAAGTTTTCACTGGAAAGAGAATCATGCATCACAAACATCAGGAACAAACAACTAATAATTGTTTACTTCAAATTTACAGCTTCGCTAACCAACTTCAAGATAAACAAGCTAAGAACCAATAATTATACAACTAGGATCAACCCCATCTGTGAACTTTGTAATCATAACCTTAATGAAGACGAGAACCACGTATTTTTTGTTTGTGACAAGTATAATCAAGCCAGTACTCTATATCTACAGAAGCTACAATCAGTCTACAGAGGCCCACTAACCATTCAAGCAATTTTTCATGTCACAAAACAGTAATGTACAACATCTAACAGCTGTCTATTTCAATTAAATGGTTACAATAAGATCTATATGAATCTCAAATGTTTATGATCACGTGTAATTTATATTGTATTTGTCAACTGTATGAGGCCTTATGGCCCAAATACTACTGAATAAACGTCTGTTCTGTTCTGTATCCGAGTTGTGTTGATCAAAGCTGATGTTGTTGATCACTGGATTGTCTAGTCCAGACTCGATTATTTACAGACCGCCGCCATAGAACTGGAACATTGCTGACTGCGGCGTAGAATTAAACTCACTAACTCGCTCAGATTAGACCATGGTGACCTGCTTTCATTCTCAGCCGGCTGACGTTAACGAAACCAGCAGCACGACGCGAAAAACGTCGAGTTTATCTAACACAATGCCATATTGCTCTAATAATGCTAACTGTGCAGCTGAAAATCAAAATTCGATTTGAATCACCTTATAAAGGTTTTGTAGATTTTAGAAAAGTGTTTCCACAGTCTTATCGAATAGCTAACGTCTAGTCGGAGGCAAGATTTGATAAAAACCGGAACAGTGGCACTTCATTGCTTGCCCTGCTCAAGCGATCACACTGAACAAGCTCCGTACCTTCCCAGTGGAACCAAACGTCTATCAAATAGGATTTACTTACATTTACAAGCGTTCCAGAGGTCATAATCAATGACAAGGCGTTTTGTGAAGTATGGGTAAATGCATTATGTGGCCTTGTGCCGTCAAGAACCATGCCTGGGGCTTGTAAAGGGCAAGTGCCTATGTTCCATGTTGTGTCTGCAGTGCTGTGACAGCTGTTATCTCATCAAGATGTCTGAGACAAACACAAGTACGACGGTATCGTTCCTATACTATTCACTCCATTATTCAGGGTTTAAACATTTATGTTTCGCTTGTGGACTTGTCATGTTTCTGATTGTGTTGTTTAACACTGAGAAAAACAATCCGTATGTGAAATAGAAATTGATCCTCTCGTTGGCGTCATCAGGCAGCGTGTTTAAGTCTGGATGGGTAGCGATTTCAGAAAATACTTCTTAACATCGTGTATTCTTCAATCTGGGTTTGATTTACGAATTCTCGAGATGACACACTGTTTAGTTAATAACATGTGAGTGAGTGAGTGAGTTATGGTTTTATACCGCTTTTAACAATATTTCAACAATATCACAACAGTAGGGGACACCTAAAATGGGCTTCACATAGTGTACCCATGTGGGATTCGAACCGGGGTCTTCAGCGTGACGAGCGAATGCTTTTAACCACTAGGCTACCCCACCGCTCCACATGTTATAAATGTACAATAATTGGTATTTGTTTGGCGGCTGGGAGTAAGAAAATAATACTTGAAAATGTCAGAAACGTAAGCTCAAGAAAGATAATTCATTTACTTTTTCATATGGCTATTCCAGCGTTCGAAATTAACGTCGGTCCTTAGGCCGGAAGCCGACTGAAAACCACTCGGACCCACAGCTTTTGTTTTCTGCTGGTTCTATAGCCGACAGCTTTTTCATCCCCAATAACCGACATATCGCTGTCTAAACATTCTGATTCAGACTTTTCAGTGAGTGAGTGAGTATGGTTTTACACCGCTTTTAGCAATATCCCAGCAATGTCACGGCAGGGGAGACCAGGTATGGGCTTCACACATTTTACCCATGTGGGAAATCGAACCCGGGCCTTCAGCGGGAGGAGCGGACGCTTTAACCATTAGGCTACCCTACCGCCCCAGAAGACTTGGATCTTGACATGGATGTTGATTTTGTTGTAAATGAGACTAGTCAGTCAATAGAGTTAAATTAAACTCTTTAATTCAGTATGTTAGTTGTCACAGTTTTTGTTTGCTGGGAATTACTTATATCGTAGCTAAAATATGCGTAATACATACATTCTGATCAGGACCCACAACCTTTTATGGTTCTGGGTCCTTAGGGCAGTTTTTTAGGGTTAAGGGCAAATACTGGGCTATTCTGGATAATACGTATACCTCCTTGATGCATTAAATGTCGGTGAATGGTATGCATACCTATGTATGGATGGCTGTATGCCAATACCTAAGCCATATCGCAGAGTTCTGCATGTACATGTAATGGAAGCTGAGCCACGCAGAGCAGTCGTTGACTGATCAAGCAACAACTCATACCGTATAATGGCATTCGGGTATTAGGCGATGGAATAGCCTAGTGCTTAAAGCGAGCACGCTGAAAAACCGGTTTACATGAGCACAATGTGTGAAGTCCATTTCTGGTGTTCCCGTCGTAATATTGTTGTAATATTGTCGGCGTAAAACCATATTCATCACTGGTTCAGGGGGACACGGTATCCATCCTAGTATAATTCCTTGATGTATTTCAAAGCCATGAGGTCATAGCCAGAGTGACTCAGATGCAGAGACAATTTGAAATTAAAATTTATTTTTTTAGTTGTGGCTTTATGTTGGATGTTTTCATACGACGTATGAACCGCTGAAATATATTCCTTAACCCTATGGGATGCAACCAAACACCGAGAATTACGGCGATTTTGACTGCAAGGCAGTGTTGGAATGAGGGAATGCTGTCGTCACAAAAATTGATTTCAGGTTATAATTTTCAGATTTCAAGTTTCGTTCACAAACTTATTCAAAACGTTTCAGTATTGTTACGATTACATAAAGAGCGTTATCGATATTGCATTGCTCTATTATTCAACCGTCGACAGATTTACGGTGATTATTGACATAAAATACTGATGAAATCAATCAAATACCAATAAAAATGTATGCACAGAGACACAATAGAATTGAAACACAATATTTCAGAATCTATCATCAATCCTGCTTTCCGATTGATCCCGAAGCGGAAGTGGTTCTACATCAAATCTCAATTTACAACGTTATTGACGGGCGCTTCCATGCAAATGAAATATTACACTTTCTGAATGATATGATTTAAGTACAGATTGGTTACCATTATGGCTAAGGTCTAGCAAAAAACTGGAACGTGAATTAAAGGTAATAGCAATTGATCCCGATACTTCGCCTCGCTCATTTCACTAGGATCAACGGGATAATCAAATAGTTGACCTTCAGACTGTATGTACTTTGAGTGAACCTAGTGCTTTAAGCATTCACTCGACCACGCCGAAGACCCGGGTTCGATTCCCTACGTGGGTACCATACGTAGGTACGTGCTCATTTCAAGTATACCCACCGTGATATTGATGGAATATTGCTTAAAACAAGGTTCAACATTATTCGCTTGGACCCACACACACACATACGTCCCAAAGGGACGCAACTCCGCACAACGAATTGCGGTGCCTTAAACGATTTGGCCATCCGTGCGCCCCTTTCCTATATAAGTTTTGTTAGTTTGTTTTGTTTCTAACGCCGCATCCAGCAATATTCCACCTATATAGCGGCGGTCTGTAAGCAATCGAGTCCGGACCAGACAATCCTATGATCAGCAGCATGAGCATCGATCTACGCAATTGGGATACGATGACATGTGTCAACCAAGTCAGCGATCCTGACCACCCGATCCCGTTAGCAGCCTCTTACGACCAGCATGGGCCGCTGAAGACCAAATCAAGTCCGGTTCTTCACGAGTCTTGTTATATAATTATATTTTCCCGTTATATCACGGAGTGTCGACATGATGGGGGACTGTATTATTGGTACAGAGCACAGTGAGGAACCTGAGACCACGACGCAACAGCTAAAAGAGACGTGAATTTCAAACTCACATTAAAGAGAAAATGAAGAAAATTAGTATGCTCTAAATTAATTTTTTTTTAACACAGCTTCTAGTTTATTTGCTGGTCGTACGAGAAGACTTTATGAATTGGATGGTTAGGCTCGATTTTTGTTGACTGCGATGCATCGTATCCTGATCTCTTTGATCGCTGCTCCCATTATCAACCACCGGTTTATGTGCTGCAAGCTCGACTATTTACGGGCGGAACGGTGATAAAACAAAGCTACACGATATGTATGTCGAGCATGACAATTTACATTTTAATCATCCCCTTTCTATGACAGATGTGTTGAACATGATTCAAATGCTTTTCCTTTTAAAGAGGAACCTCCCTATCCCCTTTGGGTGCGGTGGGGTAGACTTGTGCTTAAAACCGTAGACCCGGGTTCGATTCCCCACATGGTTACAATACGTGAAACCCATTTCTGTTGTCCGCCATGATATTGCGGGAATACTGCTAACAGCGGCGTAAAGCTATACTCACACACTCTATACCCTTTGACAATTTCAACCGTTTAAGATTAAAGCTAGGCATCCTTTAAGTACAACAGCACTGGAGACAGAGAAACAACAGTAGACCTTAAATCTGTCAGACGAGACAGACTGCCGAATATGTTCATACAATAATATAATCCAATCTCTGGCATTAGACATATTTTGGTCTCATTATAGAAATTCTCCCAAGAGCAATAATATAATTGTCCCACTGTCCCCGCCACTACAGATGAGACAAGTCCTTGGCAAAATCCCATTCCCTTTGAACTGATTTATATCTGAGAATAACTGTTCTTGACTAATGCATGGATATGCGAAAATCTCGGCTAATAATGAATCGATTGATATTTCCGCTTCGTAAATGTTGGCTCAAGTCGTTTTTTCATCTATGCAATGCATTTCCACATGACATAATTGAATTAGAGAATTAGGTAGAGCCCGTGAGCTGAAACCGGCAATGGAATGTTACCTGCTCTCGACCTCTTAATAGACGCCATATATGAATATCCTCAAATGTAAGAATGGGTGTGACAGGACCAGTACTTCTGGAAGTGGTTGGAACCACTGCTTGTAAAAGGCACGGACTTTTAAGATGCCACGTGATACAATGACGTCCATTTGCGGGCGAAAGGTTCATCATCTCTGTTCAAAAGCACTTAGACTCAAATCCGATGCAATGCTTGTGTCAAGCGTAATGCCTAAATACACCTTCTAAACAAATGGGCGGTTGGGTAACCCAGTAGTTAAAGCGTACGCTCGTCAACGTTCGATTCCCCAGATTGAGGTTTTCTGGTATCCCCTGCCCTGCTATTGCTGGAATATTGCTAAAAGCGGAGTAGAACTAAACTCACTCACTCACTCTAAACAGACGGCGATCTCTATTCCACCATTTAATCAATTAATGCATAAAGCAAGTTTGAAGCAGCTTCCGTAGCTGTGGCAATTAACTGTGTAAATCTATGAGATACCGAATGTTTCGAAGTTATCAGTAATTATCCTTCCTTTACAAAGACATAAAGGCAGTGTCATCAATAAAAATCATTAGCAGACAATGTAACTTTTCTATTTTCGTCAATGCTGACGCAAAAGGTTGGTAAGTTTGCCCAGTAAATGTAACATTTGTATCAATCGTTTAATAATCAAAATCATAACATTCAAAAAATGAGTTGTAGTGAGTGACTTATGTTTTACGCCGCTTCAAGCTGTATTCGAGCAATATCGAGGCGGGGGACACCAGAAACACTGACTTGTAAAGCGTCTAATATACAACCCCTGAATGGTTTTAGATAATATAATCCGGTGAGTTATTGCGTTTACTCACTTTTAATTCTAATTTTCAACTCCCTGGGATTCATGTTGTGTCACCCCCTAAGCTGCACTGGAAAGTTAACAATGACATTACCCTCCATACTACCAGGCACCCATACACTGCTGGGTGTACAAAGACGTGCTTCGGATGATCACTTGCGATACTACACGTGTTCGATGCGTTTCAATATGGGGCTCAGCCGAAGCACTAGAAACTCGCAGGTGCTTTTATACATTCATCTTTGAGAACTTTCGTGATGTACAGGAAGGCCTATTCCTGGTACCGCCTATTTAAAGTCTGTATTGTTATTACCTGTAACAACGTACTGGGAAATGTTATATTAAAAAACATCCTTTCTCTCAACCTGAATAGGAACTAGTAGTCAATATGTTCAGGACAAAACCATTCAAGGTTGCCTCCCTTAGAGGTAGCAGAATACCATGATTATTGGTTTTCACCGTTAACACTAGCCAAATACCTATGTTTTTCACCAAAGTAGTAAACATCAAAGCCCTTCGCGAACATGAAGGAGTGGTGGGATAGCCTAGTGGTTAAAGCGTCCTCTCATATCCCCGAAGACCGGGGTTCGATTCCCAACACGAGTACAATGTGTGATGCCCATTTCTGGGGTCCCCCGCAGTGATATTGCTGGAATACTGCTAAAGCGACGTAAAACAAAATTCACTCACTCACATAAACATGACTTCAGTCTCCAACATCAACTTATACTATTAAAAAAGAAACGCATAGCCCAGAAATCTGTTGCGAAAATGTAGTATTTTCCAACATGTATAACTCGTCGTGATTTCTGTTGCGTTGTGGTGATTGATGCCTTTTAATCTTGTAAGAAATCTCTTCAAAATCAACATTTTCAGGTAAAGTCGATTTTTTACTTGAGCAATTGTGTAAAATCACGTTATCAACACTTTTGTTACATATTTGACGATTCTTTGAACACGATCGGTAATTAATATATGTTTAAAAATACAAAACGCCTATGTGTTTCTTTTTTAGGATAGTATATAAAAGTACTTCATGAAACTATGACGTTTCCTCCAACGCAATGTACAATCATGCTTGATTAGTTTATTATTATCTTTCCTTTCAAAATCTAAAAATATAGCGATCCCACGGAGATAATAGGCCAAGATAACAAAGTGCTTTCAGAAAAAAAACACTTCCAGAACGACAGCGTTCTAAGCGATATCATACAGTAGCGTCTCATACAACGAGACCCGTGAAGATCCGGGTTACAATATTGATCTTCAGTAACCCATGCTTGTCGTAAGAGGCGACTGACGGGATCGTGTGGTCAGGCTCGCTGACTTGGTTGACGCATGTCATAGGTTCCCAATTGCACAGATCGGTGCTCATGCTGTTGATCACTGGATTGTCTGGTCCAAACTCGATTATTTAATGACCGCCGCCATATAGCTGGAATATTGCTGAGTGCGGTGTAAAACTTAACTCACTCACTCATACAACGAACACGTCTAGGATGAGAAACCCGCTATATTCCTGAATCAGTGATATTTACTCACATGTTGAAGTGCCGCACTTTCACCAAATCCTTGTGAAATTCATCTACTCAGCTGAACCTAAATGTCGTTTATTTCGATCGTTGGAAGTATTTCAGGATGGTCGGCTCTGGAAAATAATAAAATCAACGTATAGTAGATGCTGTGCTTATAATATTAATAAAATGTGATAATATGCGATGAAGTGAAAGACTATATGCATATGTCAATACTAATAAAGACAAGAATAGACTCCAATAAGTAGCAGTTGAACATTTAATCATAAAGCTATGAATACGGGCTGTATATTAATATTCCAAAACAATAGCGAAAAAGCGGGGACCGGGTTGAGCTCGCGTAATGTCTTAAGATCAATATGCGGCAAAGCAAAGGCGCGTTTCCGTCGCTATTAATTCCTTCTAAAAGGGAAATAGTTCTTATCAAAGAGAGCCACGTTCTGTTGAATTACAACAAGAGGTGAAAGCGGGAAATAAACTCGGAAAAAGAACATAAAAAGTATCAGCGTTCCTGTCTTGATTCCTTAATACTTGAACATATTGGCATGCAATGCATCATTTGCCAGGGAAAGTATTATCAGTTATGAAAGGTCTTACTCCTTTCGCACACGTTCTTATCCATACGCCATTTTTCGCCATGTACTGGTCCTATCACACTTACTCGGTGATTTCTTATGTGAGTGAGTGAGTTTAGTCTTACGCCGCAATATTTCAGATATATGGCGGCGGTCTGTAAATATTCGAGTCAGGACCAGACAATCCCGTGATCAACAACATGAGCATCGATCTGCACAATTGGGAACCGATGACATGTGTCAACCACGTCAGCGAGCCTGACCTCCCGATCCCGTTAGTCGCCTCTTACGAGAAGCCTGGGTTACTGAAGATCAATATTCTAACCCGGACCTTCACGGGTCGGTTTCTTATGTAACATAGTGAGTGCGTGACCGAGTGAGTGAGTGAGTGAGTGAGTGTTTCGAAACAAACGAAGACGACTATGGTGCTGACAAACGAGATCGCAGGAAACCGGGATTCAAATCCACATTCAAATGGTTCTGGTATGTCCAGGGCACGCAACCCTGCTTTGCAAATAACTCAGCAGCGAGATAAATTGAAAATCCTCGGACGGGAATAATATATAATTGTTCCTCCTAACTGCGTACAATCTTATGTTAGTATACAAGCTCCTACAACAGTCCGTGATTAATGGAGTGTGGACCAGACAATCCAGAGATTGACATCATGAGCATCGATCTAAGTAATGGATCTATGATAGCATGCAACAACCTTGCCATTGAGCCTAATCATCAGACCCCTTTAGACGTGTCTTACTTCATTTGTTGAAGTAATTCTTACCCGGATCTTTGCGGTTCTAGTCTTCGGTAGTTCATGCGTGAATTATTCCATTCATTACGTTCTATCACCCTAAACAACGACTGACTGACTGAGTTTGGTTTTACGCCGCTTTTAGCAATATTCCAGCAATATCACG